>ML281799.1:138284-177476 GCA_005239495.1 Nicotiana undulata
CCCGAAGATCATGTATATCGTTTGGCACGGGGGTCTTCTATTTTTGAGTTCTCCGCGTTATCACGACCGTAAATGTTCTTGGCCTGGTCACTTAAGAATTCCCTGAGATGGTCACTTTTCAGTAGGGTCTCCACCTCTTCATGCAGATGTCATGTGGTATTCGCACCACAAATTAGGATCCCTCTAACTAGTATCGGACCTCATCGACTTTGGGAATCTTGCTTCTTTAATGTTCCTCATAGCCGATACCAACTCTATTACACTGACATTGAAGTTGTATTCTGATAGCCTGGGGTAGGAAAGATCCCGTGTACTTGATGTTTCTTTGTCCTGCAATGATTTGTTGTTCCATCCGCAATCAGTTCTTCTGTTAGTAACGAACCTGTCTACCGACCGGAAATCTCTGCTGCATCCTTCAGCCCATTTGTAGGGCAAAAACCGGCCCCTCAAAAAATGTCTTTATGTGTCGAAATCGTCATTTGATTTTTCTTTATTCTTCTCCTTACTTTTTTATAACGACGGGAAGCCAATCATATCATCTTCAATCCTTATCTTAGACTCGTACCTGCTATGGACATCCGCCCAAGTCGTCTCTTGGAACTCAAGAAAGCTTTCTTTCAATTTTCGGGAAGCATTAGAACTTCTCAAATTCATACCCTTGGTGAATGCTTCAGTCTCCCATTCATCCGGAACAACCTAGAGCAACATCCCCTCCTTTTGGAACTGAGTGACGAATTCTTACAGCAACACACACTCTCCTTGTGCAAATTTGAATATGTCATCCTTTCAAACCTGCACCTGTCTGGCCCCGGCATGGTCCTTAACAAAAGAATCTGCGAGCATCTCAATGGAATCTATGGAATGCTCGGGTAACAGAGAATAGCACGTCAAGGCTCCCTTTGTGAGAGTCTCTCCAAATTTATTCAGCAAAACGATTCAAGCTCGTAGGGAGATAAATCGTTCCCCTTAACCGTCGTTGTATATGATCTCGGGGGTCTGATGTCCCATCATATTTCAATACGTCTGGCATTTTAAATCGCTACGGGATCAATTCTAGTGTCGCGCTTGGTTTTTACGGCCACTAAGTATACTTCTTTGAGTTTGACCCTTTCAACATTTGTGGTGCACCCATGATTTTGTCCATGAAGGCATTCACTTCCCTCATAAACTACATGAGCTCGCTTTTGAATGGATCACTCTCATTGTTGTGACCGGAACCACTCCCCTGAGACCCATCAGAGTCGACCTCGCCCCTCGGGGTGTTGTTGTCTACCCTTTGCGTCATTTGATTTGTGGGAGCTCTGGGAGGAACCCGACCTTGTCCATATGCGTTATTGGAAGCACCCGACGATGCCTTCTATATTTATGTCATAACCTTATACGGCTGTATGATATGGCCTAGAATGACCTCTTGTTGGTCTTGTAGGAATCTTACCGCTTCAACAACATGCTCCTCTTAAGCATTACCGGGAGTCACCTCCCAAACATGTCGCGGATATCGTTTTCCGTGGACCGATGTAGCATCGTTTCTATCATTGCTAGTGTCACTAATTGAATCCTCGTGATGAGGAAGGTCTCCCTAGGCTCAAGATTGTGTATGTTGTTAACCATATTATCTGCATTTTCTGTGAATTTGTTCTAAAGACAAATAATCAAAACACGTTAGTAAAAGTGGCAAGGATAAACTTAATTAAACAATCGTCTAGACCCCACAGTGGGTGCCAAAATGTTTACCCGTAAAATGGTACAGATGAATTTATACGTGGTTTCTAGATACGTGAATTAATTCGATCTTGAAATAATAGTGGCATTGAAGAAATATGCAATACTTAGCCTTGAAATGAAAACTAAATAGCATAAATAGTAATTCCGGGAGCAAGGCTTTCAGGCACAACAATAATGAAATCAATAAGTAAGAAGGTAATGTTGTATGAAGCTTTGAATAGATTATAGTGTAAGTTTGCCAGAAAATTCGTCCCTTTACAATGATAGCAGAGCTCACTATTTATAGCTGCACCTAGGGAACAAGGCCCTAGGATCATGCCCTTCTTTAATGTCATTTATGAGGGCCATTGAAGAATGTGTAACAGTAAGCATAAATGACAAATTCTTTGTAAAGGGCGATGCTCTAAATGCTGTAGAATATTCTCCATCAAATGCTACCGGGTGATAGGTATTTATTGCATCTTTACGAGCGTCATACTTTCTGGTACTAAATGAAACAGTTGACTTCATCTTTAGCTATCCTCTGTCATCGGCTCCATGTGTCACTCTCTTATGCAATTACCTAGCATAGCGTATCTTTACCCTATACAGTATCCCTCATATTAAATCAGTGGTAGAATTGCATATTACACATAGAAATTTAAAAATAAATAGATAAACATTTACTGATGTTAAGAAAATTAGCTCAAAGTAAAAATATAAAACAAGAAGATAAGTAGAATAAAAAAAGAAGAGATAACTTTCTTATTTTATCAAGTGTTCAAGTGTGTACAATGTGATGCCCAAACCTCTATTTATAGGATGACATTGAGGTGATATAAAGGGATGTCATGAACATGGTATTAACTAGTGAGAACATGGGGAAATATCATGGAGAGGTTATGGAGGTGTGGGAGTTACAACTATAATTGTAGAAAGTACTGGGGATTATCAACATAATGGAGAAGAGTAGTGAGAGTTATATTTGATTAGTAGACATCCATATAATATGTATTTCACTACACTCTCCCTTGGATGTCCACAGATAATGTGCCTCGTTAAAACCTTACTAAGAAAAAATCATGTGGGAAAAATCTTAGTGATGGAAAAAGAGTACACATATATTGTAATATGCATTATTTTCTGCCTCATTAAAAACCTTGCCAGATAAACCCAGTGGAATAAAATCGTAGCCAAGGTAAAAAGTGTACAACGTGTATTTACCTCCCCCTGATGAAAACATCAATTTGTTTCTCCGAGATGACATGTTCCGATCTTGTATACCAACTTCTCAAATGTTGAGGTTTCTCATGCTTCACTGAAAAGAACACCAAATTATCAAGCGAACCAATTTGTTGAACTTCTATTTCACCGCTCAGTGAAGATTGTGTTTGATAAGGAACTTTGGTGAAATATATGTTTTATTCTGTTTCCTTCAATATATCCTTCTTTTAATTTATATAAACAAATATCATCGTCTTCACTATTATTGAAATCTTTTCTTCAAGGAAAAGTTACACATATGTTGTGTATTGAGTCACTTGCTTTATCGGTTGCTATTATATTGACATGACTTGGATAAGTATCAACAATTCATTGCCTCGTGAAATAATAATATGATAGTACTCTCACATACAAATAGATTGTTTGAAGAATGAACTTTAGAAAATGCTGCATTTGCATATCCAACAAAATATTGACTCTATTTGTTACAATAAACAAATCTATATCAATGATTCCTTTTGCAATATAATACTAATAGTATTTCAATATCTTCATATAGGAATAAAACTGTATCTCGATAGCATATTATTATACTGATGGTTCTAGCAAGATATGTAGTGCACCAATTGCAATAGACACGAAAATAAATTATATACCCCATGATTGCTCTAATCCACATAAGGATTTGTTAAAGCTTTATTTAATAAATTTTTTGGGAACCTTAATATGCTTCAGAGCAATTTAAATCCTTCAATGATTTTTTTATATGCGCATATCTAATTTTTCAGGTATTGCCAAAGTAAAATCTGAAAACAACTGCATCCACCATAAGAGAACATATTTCCATATAATCAATGCTATGACATTTACGAAAAATCTTGTGTCACCCCACTGGTATACTTTCAGGTGTTGGGACTATCTGTCCCAAACTTCACATTTTTCAAGTGAAGTCAATCTTGATTACATATTTTTCATTGACCAATCATTTCGTTGTTAATCTTCTATGACATATTTGAGCTCAATATCCTCATCAATATTAATAAAATTGAGCACTACATTATATCAACAATATCGCCGACGATCATTTTATATTGGTTCCTTCATCACAATATAGACATAACTTATCGAGATCTTAATAGTTTCAGGTACTTGAACCTCTCCTATGAGGTCTTATAAAGTGCTATGTCATGGTGCTCTTATAGAGCACTTGCCTCCTTCGTATGACCATCTTTACCGTTTGCTCATCTCCTTCTTCAACGAGTTTTATCTTTGAAACCGACTAGTCTATTACGCTTCATGCGTTCCATAGACTATGTTCATCATGGACTTTATTCTATTTGGAGCATTAGCAGCTGAAATATAACATTTAGCTTGGGGTCAGAAAATGTGCCTGGTAATATTTTGCAAATGAATTATCACATGAACCTCAAGTTCACATTTTCTTGTATGAGGATCTAGGTGCACTCATAATAATTCATTTTGATGTATTACTGATGTATTACTTTTTCAGCTGTCCATTTTCTCCCCCTAATGCTGGGATCACCAACAAATATCCCCAACTTTCTTTAGGGATCCATCTTTGTGCATTGTGGTGGAACAATTAAATCATATACCACATCCATATTTCTATATGAAAATTATTTGGTTCCTGACCCTGAAATTAAGATAGGGAGAATTTTCATAACTTGTTGGCTAGATGCGTAAAATTGCTATTGTATATTAAATAATACACCTCATACCAAATTTTTATTTTCGAGTTTTGTTACCATAACCAATAGTTTAGCTTAATTGGAGACATATACTTTCTGCTAAACCAACTTGGATTTAAACCACCATTATCAAGATAAATTATTATAATTTTTATTCAAGAAATATGCTCAAATAATTTGAGCAAGCAACCTTGCAAAAGTCAAACTACAAGTTGGTAACAAATACACACGTGACCAGAGAATAGATGCATCTATTAAAATCATATAGTAGTAAACGGTCCACATGGCAGGTGATTGGGCTCATACATGTATATCACCTTTTATTCGTTCCAGATATCAAGGGATTCAATCCCAACCTTAACTTGTATATCATGAGAATAAGCCGCGCAAGAAATTTTTTGAAGAATCTTTATTTCTTCAATATATGCTAATGTGAATTCTCAAGTAATATTCGCATCAGTGAACCTCTAATTTACTTGTGGCATGTGATTCCATCATCATGCTTATACATGTGTTATACAAATAGAAAAAAAATCGGGTAACCTTTCATATTTTTTCGGTATGATTATAGAAATATGAAAATATTCAATCTTCCTTTCGGTATAATCTTTATCACATATATATTTTCACATTTACTTTCAGGAATGAGTCTGCATTTGCATTGCTTATCACAAGCCACATTTTCAAGAAATAGACTATAATCATGTGAGGGTGTCTCGTATTAACAGACCACATTGATACATATTTTCTTCACCTTTGAAAGATTATTTTGGAAGCCTTTACTGTTCTACTTTTTTGCGATTACCAATGATAACTATTATTACTTTGATCTTTGGCATGCCACATTCATTCGTCAATCACTTGCCTTCATTTAGACATATTATGCACCGCTACCAAATTCATTTCAAGAATATAGCAAATCAAGTGAGACAAGCTTCATGCTTTTCCTGAAAGTTACATTATATTCTTTAGTCATCATTATATCATCAATGTGGTGCTTTGAGACTCAAACCCAATGTCTTACCCATATAAAGGTATGTTAGGCCATAATGAGCCGGGACTCGAACCCAACTATTTCAATCATGGTGCATCAGGACTCCAATCTGATGTGTTACCCTTATGGTGTGCTGGGACTTGAACCCATCGTCTTACCCTCAATCAATTGCATAATATCAAACGGTCGGAAGTCCACAAAGACACTCTCGAGCTTTAAATATTTCAAGTGTGTACAATGTGATGCCCAAACCCTCTATTTATAGGATGACATTGAGGCAATACAAAGAGATGTCATGAACATGGTATTAACTTTTGACAACATGAGGGAAGATCGTGGGGAGGTTATTGAGGTGTGAAAGTTACAACTATAATGCTAATAAATAGTGGGGATTATATACATCACGGAGAAGAATAGTGAGAGTTATATTTGATTAATGGACATTCATATAATATGTATTTCATAACAACTGGGTGGTTATCCGGGCAATCGTAAAGTTTTAATTTAAAGACTGTTTGACTTATAAGTTATTTAACTATCACTCCTAGTAGTTTCTAGGGATGGCATACGAGTCTGTGTCAACCATAGATTTGGAACACCTTAATTTTTTCCATCGACGTATAGAACAAAAATTACAAAAAGCAGAAGATACAGTCCAAAATTTTTACGTCGAGTTCTTAAGCAGCGGTTTATCAAAAACTTTAATTTTAGTTAGTAGTTCAAATTATTTTCTATAAGATGGCGTATCACAAATAATTTGAATCAGAGGTCGGATGTATTTTGGGAGCGTGCTCGGAATGTATTTTTGAGGTCGGATGTAGATTTAGGCTTGAATTGGCGAAAGTTAGAATTTCGGCGATTTCGGTCGATAGGTGAGATTTTGATGTCGGACTCGGAATGGAATTCCGAAAGCGAAAGCAGGTCCGGAATGTCATTTTTGACCTGTGTGCAAAATTTGAGGTCATTCGAACGAGTTTAGACGTGGTTCGGCGTCGAATGTGAATTCTTAGAAATTCCTAAGTTCTTAGGCTTGAGTCTATGCATATTTGAGTATTCTGATGTTATGGGATGTGTTTTTAAGGCTCGACCAAGTTTGGATAGGGTATTGGGATCAGTTAGTAGTTTTGGTTGAGGTCCCGGGGGCCTCGGGGTTGTTTCAGATGCTTAACAGAAGAATTTGGAACTTGGAAAATTGCTGAACCGGGCTCCTTCTGGTGTTTTCGCACCTGCGAAGGTTTCCCCGCAGGTGCGATCATGCAGGTGCGATGGTGGGGGAGGTTGACCAGTGGTCGCAGGTGCGACCTGGGTCCCGCAGGTGCGGAACTGTAGGCGCGACCAAACGACCGCAGGTGCAGCCCTAGATGATCTTAAGTGACTTCCGCACCTGCGATGGAATTTCCGCAGGTGCGGTGAAAGGGACCGCAGGTGCGGTGAAAGGGACCGCAGGTGCGAGATCCCTGTGTGTTTATTCCAAAAATCCGAGGGTTTATGCTATTTTCACCATTTTTGACTTGTGGGAGCTCGGGAGAGGCGATTTCTGAGGGGTTTTGTCTTGGGTATTCAAGGTAAGTGATTTCGAACCATCATAGGTTATCTTCCATGATTCTAATCTAAAATCCCACCCTTAAATTCGAGATTATTGAGTAAAATTTTGTGAAAATTGGAAGAAATTTCTTAGACCAAACTTTGGGTTTTTGATTGGATATTTGACCTTCGATTTGAGAGATTTTCATATGGTTAGACTCGTGGGTGAATAAGGGTTCGGAAAATGTAAATTTTATCCGATCCCGAGACGTGGGCCCGAGTGGCGTTTTAATCAATTTTTCTAATTTCGCGTATTAGTTCTGAATTAATTAGTTAGTTTGAATTTTTGAAATGATATTTACGTTATGTAATCGAATTGAATAGATTTGGGCCACCCGGAGTTGGATACTCGTGGAAAAAGCGTGATTATCGGTTGATTTGCACAGTCGAGGTAAGTGGCTTGCCTAACTCTTTGTTGTGGAATTTCCCTTAGGCATTTTTGACTGTTTTTTACTATAAAGTCCCGTGTACGTGAGGTGACAAGCACGTGCATGGGATATTTTTACTATATTTCCGTGATTCCTTCTACGATATGCCTCATTTTCAATTCTACTATTACCGTTACTGGTTGAGCTGAGTAACAACTTAAGATTTTATCATGACAATCGATTATACCTGATTTTTTTCCACTCGTTACTATTATTTGAAAACTGGTTACGTACTTTTCTCCCATAATTTCCAACTGTTTTTTTCAAAAACCTTTGAATTGCGCTATAATTGATATGTATATTTCATTGTATAGTTACATAGGGACTGCGGGCTTAGACCTGAGACTTTCCCTTGCATTGCATGGTATAGTTACATAGGGATTGTGGGCTTAGACCTGAGACTTTCCCTTGCGTTGCATGGTATAGTTACATAGGGACTGCGAGCTTAGACCTGAGACTTTCCCTTGCATTGCATTGCGCGATTATTTATTGAGTTGATGTTGTGTTGGGTTGAAGGTTATTGCATCATTTATATTCAGTTTTTACCTTAATTTCTTTTAACCATTACTGCTTTACTTAACTGTTAATTATATCTGTTATTTTTGCAAACTCAGTAGAGCCTCAACCTAACCTCGTCACTACTTGACTGGGGTTAGGCTCGGCACTTACTGGGTACCGAATGTGGAGTACTCACGCCCTTCTACGCATGTTTTTCCCATGTGCAGATCCAGGTACCAGTGCGCCATACCGTAGCTAGTTCACCAGCAGGTGATTGGAGACTTTGAGGTATATTCTACAGCGTCCGCAGAGCTTCCGAGTCCCCCTCCTATCCTAGTATAGTTAGGACTTGTAGATGAGAATACACTGTCATTTTTCCAGTTTGTATATTGAGTCGTAGAGTATAGCTTGTGATGTTTGGTGATATTCCGGGTCTTGGGTAAATTAAGCTGTAAATGCCGAGCGGCATCGATTGTTAGTATGGTCTTATTTCAATTTCTCCTATTTCTACTTGTTATCTTTAATTATCCTTGATGATTAGGCTTACCTAGTCGTCTAGACTAGGTGCCGTCACGAGACCCAGTCCGAGGGAGAATTGGGTCGTGACAAATATTATCATTTAGCAGCATGGAATTTGAACGCAATAGCAGATCTTTGTTGGGAGGCAAACTTGAACCCCAGCATTAAAAAATGAACACAACACTATGCAATCATAATTAAAATTGCAACCGAATAGCGATGCTTCTGAATCTGAGTGTGATAAAACCTTCGAAAGTCCAGTACCTGTCAAAATTTTAATGTACAAAAGGTGATAAATTCTATGACATATAGCAAGATCCTAAAAAAAAAAACTCTGAAGAGATTATATACAAAAACTTCTACGACAAGTTGTCTGGAGTAACAGTCAAGTTATTTCTGTGTGACCTATAGGTTATGGATTCGAGGCGTGTAACCAGCCATTAATACTTGTATCAGGGTAGACAACCTACATCACACTCCCTTGGGGTGCGACCCTTTCCCGAACTCTGCGCGAGCACTGTGATGACCCAAAAGGTCATCCCGTGTGATTTTAGCTAAATCTGTGTTCTAAGGCCATGAAAGCCTCCTTTTATCTCACCTCGATGTGCGTGCGCAGCCTGGGCGCGTAGCCGGGAAGCCATTATGTGTAAAATTGATTAATATGATGAATTCATATTAATTACTTGAATATAGTTGACTTGGTCAACATTTTTGGTAAACGAACCCGGACCCGTGATTTGACGGTCCCGGAGGGTCCATAGGAAAATATGGGACTTGGGCGTATGCCCGGAATCGAATTCCGAGGTCCCAAGTCAGGGAAAGGAATTTTTAAAGAAAATTGTTTTCTGAAAAATATAATGGCTTTTGAAAATGAAATTTGATGTGAAACTTGTGTGATCGGGCTCGTATTGTGGTTCCGGAGCCCGGAACAGGTTCAATATGTTTATTATGAGTTATCTGTGGAATTTGGTAAGAAACGGACTAAGTTTGATGTGATTCAGACTAAAAATGGAAAATATGAGAGTGTAAGATGTTTTGAAATATTACAGTGATTTCGAGGCGTAATTCGTTGTTTTTTATATTATTTTGGTGGTGTAACTGCACGAGTGAGTCCGTAGGATATTTTTGAGGTTTGGTGCATAATTGGTGTTGAGCCCCGAGGGCTCGGGAGAGTTTCGGGTAGGTTCGGGGGTATTTTTAGACTTAGAACACAGCAGTTGCAGATTAGAGGGGGGTCAGGCCCCTGAACCCACAACGAGGTTCGCGGTCGCCCTAGCGTGGTCCGCAGTAAGACCTTTGCGGGCCCGGTTGCTCTAGCGCGGTCCACGGTGGAGGCTTGAGAGGGGTATATATAAACGGGATTTTCAGTTATTTTTCATTTTTCAAAACCCTAAAAACATTGCGATTTTCTAAACACTTTCTTTATCCAAAACATTTGTAAGTGATTTCTAAGTCATTTTCTTTACTCCTTAACTTATTTTTACAAGCTTTCATCTTAGAATCTAGGGTTTTCATGGTAGAATTGAGAATTTTGGAAAAACCTAAGAATATTGAAACTTGGGAATTTAGACCTCAATTTAGGGTCGGATTCTAAAACCAATTATATATCCAGGCTTGGGGGTGAATGGGTAATCGGGTTTTGGTCCGAATTTCGGGTTTGGACCAAGCGGGCCCGATTTTGATTTTTGACTTGTTGGGAAAACTTTAGAAAAACTCATTTCCATGCATTAGACTTGATTCATTTAGCAATTATTGATACAATTAAGTAACTTGTGGATAGATACGAGCGCGTTGGTGGTGTAATCAAGAGGTAAAGTAGTAGTTGAGGCTTGAATTGTGTTTGTGGCATCGAGGTAAGTGTTTGACCTAACTTTAGCTTGAGGGATTAGGTATTGAGTCTTAATTGCTATGTGATAATTCCATGTCCAACGTATATGTGAGGTGACGACTACCTATATGTTGTGGCCAAGCATGACAGTGAGTCGAACTTGATGATTTATATAATTTTCATTGATATTCCCTGTGTTACGAAGTAATTGTCGTTCTGGAAGTTATGCATTGAGAGTAATTCATGGTGTAGAATATTGTTGATTATTCGTTCAGTTGAGGATTATTCGCTCAATTGTACTTCTGAGTGAGATTGGTTATAGCTGTGTTCCTTGCCGGAACGGTAGAATTCTTGTTAAACATTTTCGTGCATTTAAAGTTTCTTATTGTTGAATTTTCCTGTCCTGTTGTATCTTTCATATATGTTATGCATGAGGGGACATTCTGTGCCGAGTGATTGTGACGTTATGCATGAGGGGACATTCCGTTCCGAGTGATTATTTATTTATGCACGAGGGGACATTCCATGCCGAGTGTTTTGTGAGGTTATAGCACGAGGGGACATGCCGTGCCGTTTCTATTTATTTATTTGTTCAGAGCAGTTAATTCTTGCCCGTTATTTATGCTTTTCTGTTATTACCTTGTTCTATCATTTCAGTGAATTGTTGTCCTTTTTTTTCCCAGCATGTTAACCCCGTTTATGTGTTTAACTATTTATTTCTTGTCATTACTTCTTTATTATATTATTTGGACTGCACAGGTATTTGTTATATGTCGTGTCCTAGCCTCGTCACTACTTCGCCGAGGTTAGCCTCGGCACTTACTCAGTACATGGGGTCGGTTGTACTGATGCTACACCTCTACTTCTTTATGTTGTACAGATTACAGTGCCGGACCTTGAGCGAGGGAGTATCCTTGTTAATACCCAATGTTTCCTCAAATTATTTCAAACTTGTATATATACCTTCAAAATCAGTTTTTATAACAACTAGTATTTTTTCCCACATTTTTACTAATTTATTCTAATTTATCCAGTATTGTTTTCTCTAATAAATAATCATAAATTGCATTACAAATGATTTAAAAATATTTCCTGGCTTAATATATCATTTTTTTGGTCCTATTAAGATTTAATCATTTCACAAATTAGCCAAATTGACATTATTTTGGCTATAATTGCAATAACTTTGCAATTATAGCCTAATTATATACTTTGTGCTATTTTTACTCATTAATTAGTCAAACTATATTTTTAACGCTGATTAATCATTTTAATTTAGTCTATTAAGCCTCAATTTCATTTTTTATAATTATTAGCCATTTTTTATAAAATATTTATCTATTTTATAGGGTATTTAACAACTAGCCACTTTTAATTTTGATTTTTAGCCTATTAACCCGGACCCCTAACCCAATTAGTTGGCCCAAATACCCCAAGCCCAAACCTAAGTCTACCCGGCCCAATCCAGATCAAATCTTGACCGTTGATCAAAATTAATCAACGGTCCAGATACCCCCCTTCCTTAAATAACCCCTAATGACCTACCCCCAAACCCTCATTCCTTCCTCTCATTCTCTCTGTCTCTCCGTTGTTACACTCTCCTCTTATCTCTCTTAGGCTCTCTGTGCTAAAACCTAAGCTACTCGCCGACCGTTGACTTGCCGGTAACGATGGTGGCTCCACCACCACCCTTAGCCTCCAAGGCTCCCTCTCACGCCGGATTACCTCTACCTGGAGGTCCTCAAAGGAACCAGAGGCAGTTCGCCTCACCCCCATGACTGTTCATGCAATTCTCAGGCCACCATTGGCCTGTCCGAGTAAGATCCTCCCATCTCCGGCTCAAACCTATGGTCTCTGAGCCGAATCTCTATCTTTTGGGTTATATCATTGAAACCCTAACTGTTGGCTCTCGATTTCATATATCTACGACAAATCTTGGTGTATTCTGAGTTATTTTTGCTAATTTCCTTAAAGATTCCATTTTTTCTCTAAAAATGACTCTTAATCTTCAAGCTAGGGTTTCTTAACACCTTTCTAAAAAAAGAACGATTCTCTTTATTATTTTAAGTATTATTCTATAATTTCTACTATGTTTGCATGATTTATTTATGTTTTTCCTTCATCTGACTTACTATGTTGGAAACCCTAAGTGGCTTTGCCTTAATCTTAGGATTCTGAGTCTGTTTTAATGAATTTGTTTGTTTAATCTGTATGTGTACATGTTTCCCACGAATGTTTTGAGCTTTTCTGTGACTTTACCATATTTTGTTCATTAGGGTTTCTGATCTTTGTGTCCTGTTCCCGTATCATGTTTATTCCGTTATTTCCTTTAATCACTTACTATGTTCTAACTTAAATCCCTGATTTATGTGATTCTCTTACCCTACTTTGCCTATTCTTGCTTATGCTATGTTTTCTTCGTTCAGTTGCAATACTTTCCTTTGGTTAATATTGCCTTCTAGCGGAATCTCTGATTCCCTGTGATTGGTATCCTCTGTTCTCGAGTGATTTCAATCTTTAAAATATTCTCTTGCCTTATTTTTGGTTAATTATCCTGTCAACTGACTCTTAAGTATTTTCCTTAATTAGAATCTGTTGAACCTAGCCTCTATTACATGTTGTATGCTTGTGCTATGCTAAGATGTTTTCTTATATGCTAATTCAGCCTCATATGGTTTCATTCCTTATTAAGCATTGCTTATTACCGTTTGAACCTTAACTCCTTTATTGAAGGAAGTCCTCGCAGCTGATCTGATTCTAATTGATTAAATACTCCCATAATTACTGCTGAAACTAGTATGTTGCCTTATTTTCCTGCCTGTTCAAGACTATAAATACCTCTACTCTCATTAGCACAACATAGGAATACACACTGTTCTAAACTCTCTCTCACAACTAAACTTGCTCTCTCTCTTTCTTTTCTGTGCTACTTGTTACTGGTTTGAATTAGCCGGCTACAAGCCAAGGCAAATTAGTGGGCCTCTCTTACTTCTGCTTTGGTATTACTGTCTCTCCTATACTGGTATGTCCTAGTTAAAATTCGAGCTTTCAAAAATAATATGCTTCTTTTAGCACTTCGATTCAGCCTATTCACAATATGTTTCTACTTATGGTTCTATTGTTTACCTTGCAATTAGCATGCCTATTTACTAGTTTACCAATGTGATTACATTTTCCTTTTAGTTTCAGCATGTTTTACTGCCTTCTTACATGTTTACTAGGACTCTGCCTTACCCCTGATCCCCAGCACATATAAGCATGTATTTGTGTCACTTAGTTATATGTGATTCTAAACATATGATGTACTCATGAAACCTTCCCCTAGGCCTGTGTGTAACTCTGTTTGTCATGTACTTCATCTTTGGTATCCCTCAATTTAATTCTGTTAAGTCTCCAGCCTAAACACCTTTATGGAAACTGTTCTGTGCTTGTTAAAGTTTTGAAATGTCTTAGTACTCTCTGGGGTTAACTTAATGCAAATCTATCTTTATATGTGACCTACTTGTTCCCAATCCCCTATTCCCTGTCTGTGTATGTCTCCATGTACTATGTATGCTGTTGTGATTCTGAGTCATTGACTGTCCTACACCCTTTATTTCAAACTATTTTCACTAAGGCAAGCTCTTTCTAAATCTATATTTTTTACACTCTGTTTTCAGAAAACTGTTTTCAACTCTATTCATTTAAACTATGTCAAGCACTCTCACATATACTCTTAGAAGCCTAGGTTCTGACCCTTTTGTGTGAGCATTGCTTAGGGACCCTTGAGCTCCCTCTGAACTTTGACATCTGCACTTACTCCATCTTGGATATGAAATCTAGGTGTGAGCACTGCCTGGGATCCTCTGAGATTCTTAGGGAACTCTGACACACCCGGATTATGAAAGGTTATGAAATAACAGTACATGGCATTGAGCACCTGGATACTTTGGCCTACTATGGAAGGCTCCCTATAGTTAACTTCCTATTTTCCTATTTTAATTATGTAATTCATATTCAAAGGCTTGTAATAATTTGTAAATACTATTCTGGGGCTGGATAGTGAAAATGGGTGGGGTATGCATGCTATAGTATAAGTCTGGGTAGATATCATGTTTCTCTAGGTTTATTTTCCTATGTGCGCACTAGTAACCATGTCTAGGGATCAAGCATGCCATAAATTTTTTCATTTATGTTGATACATCTGCTTTCCTTTCATCATATCATCCTCACTTAGAAAATCCTCTTCATAGGATCAGTAATAACAATAAAAAACTGCTATCATGTGATTCTGAGAATGTAATTTAAATCCTGCCTTAAAACGAATGTGTTAACGAATCTGCAATCATGCTTTACCATGCTATATACGTAGAGGTCATGCTATAGGTAAATAACTATTAAAACTTGTCACTTATGTTGTTCCTGAAGCTGTGCAATAATGTAATAATCATGTAGTATACCTAGAAATCCTGTTTAGGGTAACAATTCGCTACTAAATCAATCATTTTCATATTTGCTGCATCTTCTAAAAGTATGTTCAAAATACTGTGATTTTATGCACTTAGAAGATCCTGTCTAGGAATTATGCATATAATCATTCTGCATATCTGTCTACGCATATTAGATTTCATGTTTATAGGATCATACTTAGCTTAAACACACAGTCTTATGTTCTAAATAAATTGTCAATCAGTACTTTTTGCACATTTAGAATCACATGATATTAGGATTAATAATCTTGAATCCTTAACAAACCTGTAAAACTGTTGCATGTTATTTTACACCTAGGCAAGCCTTAGGTAATCAATTACAAGAAAATAAAAACCAGACCTATCTTTTTTATCATGTTTAATTACTAGTGTGCTAAAACCAGTAGGCAAATTGATTAGGACCCTTTTCTGAGTAATAAGACAGGTCTACATATCTGTTTATATTCTAAACTCACTTAGCCACCATGTCTTAAGATTCTGAACTTAAATATTTCCCTTAACTGTGTTTGAGTCGTGCTGTCTAATTGCTTTACTTGTGGAGGTAAACTTGAAGCCTTTACTTACTTTTTTACGTTTCCATCAACTGCAGTCCTATATGCTTTTGGCTGTCGCCCTAGAATTTTACTTTTAAAACCTTAGGGTCTGCCTAGTACCTCCCTTTTAGTTTAGCAGTCCTAACCTCCTCCAGGACTAACACGAAGGGGCGTGTAACAACACGCAATAGAGTTCGTGACCAACACGCGCCTTAGTTACCTTCACGGGGTGGGAAAGGGTAGAATATGGACATGATGACTGATGCGCTAATACCACGTGTAGCCCCTCTTTGAGGAGTGTCATACCGAGTTTTGCATTGATGGGATCCATATTATCACAAACCTAGGACATCCTTTACTTTAAACGTTTAGATTGGAACTCTTTTCAAAACTTAGCCTTTCTATAACTATTTTCAAACACCTTGTATGCTTAAAGACTTAAACCCCCTCTTATTTGAGCCTTTATTTGTTTGTTTGTTAAATCTTACGAATTCACAAAAGCTATTTGACCGGGAACCACACTTGTGGATCCTAAGGGGTTCCTAACACCTTCCCCTTGGGATAATTTCAAGCCCTTACCCTATCTCTGGTTAACATTGTAGTTGTAAATGAACCCCTTAGGTGCCCTAACGCACCTTTAAAATCATTAGGTGGCGACTCTCAAAAAATGAAAACCCCTTCCCAAAAGAAAAGAGTTATCACATGTCAAAACTCGATTTCGCGGGAAAAAGGGGGCGCGACAGCATGTCGACTCTGCGGGGGATATTTAGGCTTTTACCCTTACAAACCGCTTTGTGAATTTGTCTTTTTTTTTGTACCCTTTCCTTTTCCCTTTTATGTGTAATTAATTGTTTATCTCTTTCAAATATTTATTCCTTTCCAAAAAGCAAAACTGACATGTTTCTTTGTTTCCCTTTATAACCGCTTTGAATCATAACTGTTGTATTTACCGCTTTCCTAACGTGCAAATACATGACAACGTGTTTTTAATGCTTATTTATTATTTCATAATCATGCTCAACATTCATACTCCACTCGTTCCAAACAAATACTATAGCAACGCTTGATGAGTGGTTGCGCTCTTCCTATATTATTACCCCCTAAATTCGGAAAGACTTATTTGCGGTAAAACTAGTCGATCAGCGGTGCAGTCGACGATTCTGTTCCTTCCCCCTTGAGTTGCCGCTCAAGGTTACCAGTCTAAAACCCCATAGAAACCTTACTCTATTGTATTGTTGCATGCATCATGGTCAAACCTAGCCAAGCTAAAGCGTTGTCCGCATGATAGCTTTTAAGATAGCCTTATCCAAAAGTCCACCGGGTTTCCCTAAACGGACATCATCACGTTATGTGCATTTATTTGGAGAACTAAATGCTTTATGCTAATTGTTGATGTTAAATAGTCGAGTCTGGCGGGGGTAAGGGCCTAACCTTATTTGCTTTGTAGAAATATGAGGCACGAAGTCCCCAGATTCGGCATGGTCTCCAACATCCACCCAAGACTACTGAGTTGGTGGGAAGATCTACACTCTAGTGACAAAACTCTCGTCAGAAAATACTTGGGCAATCTACCATCCCTCATAGAAATCCAGCCTAACAAAATGATAATAGAGGTTGCTACCTTATTCTGGGATTGCGAAATGTCCGTGTTCTTCTTTGGGGACATTGAAATGACGCCTTTACTGGAGGAAATATGAGGACTGGCTGGCCGAGTATGGGAAACCCCGGGGTTGTTGATGCTTGAGAACCGCACAGGCAAAGGTTTCCTTAAAATGATGGGTCTGAAGAAGAATGCGGAACAAGTATGCTTGAAGGAATCATACATACCTTTTGATTATTTGTACGAGAGGTACGGCCAAAGCAAATCATACCATACCTACCACGACGATATTTCTATCACCTCCCTATGACACATCCATCGTAGAGTGTTCATCTTCATGTTCTTCTTTTTGGGTTTGATCATGTTTCCAATGAAGAAGGAGAGAATTCATACCAGACTGGACATGGTAACTAAGACACTAATGGAAGGGATTGATGGGCAAGATCTCAACATTGTGCCTATTATCATTGCAGACATATACCGAGCCTTAGAAAAGTGTCAACGAGGAGTGAGACACTTCGAAGGCTGCAATCTGCTACTTCAACTTTGGCTCATGGAACACCTCCAAAAGGGCGATTACCGACAAGAAATTCATCGAAGGGTCTGGGATGACCACATCGCTTTCCACCATCCAAAGCGAATGAATTACATCCCCGACATGTTCGCTCAGCCTGAGAATGCCAAAGGATGGGTTGAGCTCTTCGATAATCTGACTGAAGAACAGGTTCAATGCATGTTTGAGTGGTTTCCGACAGATGAGTTCATTATCTGATCCCGAGATGCACCATTTCTAATATTGATTGGTTTAAAGGGGACATACCCTTACGTCCCTCTTCGAGTTATGAGGCAAGCGGGTAGGAAGCAAGTCATACCCAGGGTCGACAAAATGAGCCATCTTCGAGCAGACTTCCAAAATGATGAAAATCCTCACAAGTGCCAAGCCCAGCACATGTGGCATTGTAAGATTGTACTTGAGAAGGACACCATCGAGTCGGACAGGTATCACGCCAGTTGTACCCCTTTTTATCCTGGTTGGTTAGAATATAATCGAGGTAATCGGAGCAAGCCAGGGTACATCCGAGGTCACAGGGTTATAGATGAAAGGGCTGAAGCGCAAGCCAAGTTCAACCAGTTGCCCAAAAGGATCTGTGAATGTGAGGATGAGCACCACCAAATGCATGCGTTCAACAAGATGCTGATCGAGGAGTGGAAAGACATGGCTATCAGCACCAACAAGAGGATGGGATACTTAGAACGAGTTATAGTCGAGATTGTGGAGAAATTCATCAAAAGGGTCGAAGACTGCCAAAGGGCTGAGGGAACCGGAGGTGGATATCTCGCCAGAACATACCTGTTGCTGGGACTTCGCGGGCTGGGAAAGCTGTTCGAGGGAAGCGGGAATGTCGATTCTGGGGAAGGTCCTTCTGGGACAAAATAGATAGGAATGTCTTTATTTTTCTCTGTCAATGTAATGAGGCCAATGGCCATTAGTGACTTTTATTGTTCGTTTATTTAGTGTCGTTTTGGGATTTGTCTATTTTCTTATAAATAAAATGAGGAATTTAGCATTTTAAGTTCTCCAAATGAACTTGTCGCTAGGCCTACCTCAGGCATAAAGAGGTTCCCAAATTAGGACACGCTTTACATTCCCGCGCTATATGTTTAAATACTGCAATGTTTTTCATAATCCTCACTAACTTGGTTACCTTTTGTTTTTATTATTCTTTTATTTATTGTTCCCTCCCCAAAGGTTAGTTCTTGCACTCTGGCATCATCAACTTATCTCACAAGATCCAAGGGCCCTCCACCTACTCCTCCCCCTAGTCCTACTAAATGAAAGAACAAAGGCAAGAGTAATATGGAAGAATCCAACGCCACCAGGAAGGAGAATATGGTTGACTGGCTAGAGGCCACTAACGGCCGAAGTATTCAGGTCCTAAATGAGATCACGTCACCACTGGAACAGAAACTGCTGAAATTTCAAGAAGAGCTCGATCAGGAACATGTTACCACCGCCAACCTTTCATTTTCCCTCAACATCCCAGACGTCAATTTCCCAAACACTCAAAACCATAAACCTCCACAAAAATATCCCAAGACAACAAAATCATCACACCACTCCACCTATCCTATACCCGCCCGAGTCGGATGAAAAGGACCTGCTTATCAAGAACCTGGCCGAGGAACTAAGGAAGCTAACCATCCGAGTTCAGGGTGGTTAAGGAACCAATGGAATCGAAGGGTTGAATTATGAAGACCTATGTATACTACCTGATGTCGAACTTCCCGAGGGGTACAAACCTCTGAAGTTTGAGATGTTTGACGGTACTGGTGATCCGAGGGTCCATCTAAGGACCTGTTGTGACAAGTTGGTTGGCGTAAGAAAGGATGAAAGGATCCGCATGAAGCTTTTCATGAGGAGTTTGAAGGGAGATGCATTGACTTGGTACATTAGCCAAGATCCCAAGAAGTGGTCAAACTAGGTAGGTATGGCATCTGACTTTATGGACATATTTAGATTCAACACAGAGAACACACCAGACGTGTTCTATATCCAGAGTTTGAAGAAGAGACCCACAGAGACATTTCACGAGTATGCTACTCGCTGGAGGTCTGAAGCTGCTAAAGTCAGACCTGCTTTAGAAGAGGAGCAGATGAACAAGTTCTTTGTCTGGGCCCAGGACCCGCAGTACTATGAACGGTTGATGATGATTGAGAATCACAAGTTCTCCGACATTATCAAATTAGGGGAGCGGATCGAAGAAGGTATTAAGAGCGGTATGGTCACAAATTTTGAAGCCTTGCAAGCTACAAACAAGGCTTTACAGTTCGGAGGTGTGTCTAAGAAAAGGGACGTGGGAGCTGTAACGGTTGCACAATGAGCCAAATCCCCACTCAAATACCAAATTTATCCAACACCTCCACTCACATACTAGCCAACCCCGAATTACCAAGCACCCTCACCTTCATACCAAGCTCCTCCACTCACATACCAATCTCCACCACCCACTTACCAATCTCCACCACCCACATATCAACCTACTTCACCCAGATACTCACAACCCGCTCCCATTTACCACACTTACAATTCTCAGCCATCTCATTACCAATAACCCCCTACCCGTCAAAACTTACCTATACCTTGACCTAATTTTGATCACAGACCTCCAAAACAGTACACCGCCATAGCTGAACCCATTGACCAGCTGTATGAGAAACTCAAAGCTGCCGGTTACGTCACCCCTATCCCTGCTACCACCCCTGAGAACCATTCTCAGTGGGTTAACCCAAACAAATCTTGTGCATACCATTCCGGCATAAAAGGACACACCATCGATGAATTCCGCTCCTCGAAGGACAAGATACAGTCCCTGATTGATAACAAAATCATTGTGGCAAAAGAGCCCGCTCCGAACGTCCGCAACAATCCTTTGCCAGAACAGAATGGTGGAGGTATCCAAATGATTGAAATAGAAGATTATTGGGACCCCGAGGGATCAATCTGGTTGATCGCAGAAGGCGATGATCCAAAGAAACCAGCAGTCACTCTCAACCCGATCATAGTCCAGATGAAACCATCTGGGGATGCTGAGGAAAATATGTCCATACCTCTTGAGTTTGAAGCAGCGCCACCCACGAAGACACCAGTACCAATTGAAGTTGAGTTCGTGTCTCCGGAAAATGCACCCGCACCATTTGAGGTTGCAATCTTGCCACCCAAGGCACATGTTCCGTTTGAAGTAAGGATAGCCGCACCAATTCCAGTGGCGATGTCGACCACACCACCCTTATATACAAATGCTATCCAGTGGGACTATACAATTGACGCGAGAAGGAAAGGCAAGGTAAAAACTGAGGAAGTTGTCGCAACGCAAGGTATGGCGAGAACTGGTAGGGTATATACCCTTGAGCATCGGGCCGAATCAAGCAAGCAGGCTGCCAACCGGCCTCCCCTTATTGAGACATATCCAGATGACCTTCGGAGGAAAGCACAGTCTAAGGAGTATTCGGTCATCGACCAGCTGAACAAGACGCCAGCACAAATATACATCCTCTCTTTGCTACAGAATTTCGAGACGCACTGAAGTGCTCTGTTGAAGGTGTTGAGTGAAGCGTATGTACCAAACAACATCACTAGTGGGGAAATGGCCAATATGGTGGGCCAGGTGTTGGAAAGTCACAAAATCACCTTCCATGAGGATGAGTTACCACCTGAAGGATTGGGGCACAACAAAGCACTGCATATCACCGTGCAATGCGAAGATTATTTCATCACAAAAATCTTGATCGATGGAGGATCCAGTCTTAACATTTGCCCGTTGATAACGCTCAAGAAATTGGGTAAAGGTCTGCTTGAGATAAAGGATGGAGCAATCAATGTGAAAGCTTTCGATGGATATCAGAGATCCGCCATTGGTGAGATAAGCCTATGCCTGCAAATGGGACCAACTTGGTTCGAGGTTAAGTTCCAAGTGATAGATGTGCCAGCGTCCTACAATCTGTTATTGGGACGACCATGGATCCATGTTACTGGGGCCATAGCATCAACGCTACATCAGGCAGTAACGTTAGAGTGGAACCAGCAAGAGGTGATTATTCATGGTGACGGTAGCAACCCTATTTACAATCGCCAGACTATTCCGATGATCGGAAGAAGAAGAAAGTTGGGTGGAGAAACTTACCACCACATTGAACAGGTCAATGTTATCGACAAGGACAAATGGTTGGATAGAAAAATCGAGAGTATACTAAACTAGAATGGGTACGAGCCTGACAAAGGGCTCGGCAAAAACCTTCAAGGAATCTCCAAACCTATCCTTGGCACAACCCTTACTACCCATTGGAGCAGCCGATACCGCATCTAGAACAAATCTTCCAGCAGGTCGACGTTATTTATGGTTCAGACGAAGACGAAGCACTTGCAGCAATGAGGAACTTGTTTCTAGACAACAATGATATGGATTGCTGTGTTATTCTCAAGGAGTAGGGGGAGTAATGACCTTCCATACAGGCTGTGAGCAGAGGGACATACCTAAAAAATTGGACCATCAGGACAACCAAAGCCCGTTGAGCCTCGGGGTAGCAAGGCTAAAGCAAGAATTACTTACTGTTTTATTTACTAAAATGATTTTCCCTTTTTCGCATTTTCAATTCCTGCAATACGATCCTCAATGTTCAAAACAGTTATTCAATTTATCAAAGCATTTTCTAATTTCTCTTATTTATTGATACTGCTTTCTCTCATTATTTTATCTATACAACATTACTATTACTTATCTTGATGAACCAATGACCGTGACATGCAACGAGACAACGCGACAAACATACATCGATTCAGATGAAGATGATATACTCGACGAGATCGTCAAAGAAGTTGAAAAATTTGAGAATAGACCCAAGTCCAACCTAGAAGAGACTGAAATTATCAACCTGGGAGATTCGGATAGCGTCAAGGAAACACGGATCAACATTCATTTGTCACCGTCAAAAAATAAAGAATACACAGAGTTTTTGAAGGAGTATGAAGACATCTTCGCTTGGTCATATGATGACATGCCCGGTCTAAGTACGTCTATTGTGTCTCACAAACCGCCGACCAATCTAATGTGTCCACCGGTAAAGCGAAAGCTCAGAAAGCTCAAACCCGACATGAGCTTGAAAATCAAGGAAGAACTTACCAAGAAGATCAACGCCAAAGTTCTCAAAGTGGTTAAGTACCCAACATGGTTAGCCAACATTGTACTTGTGCCGAAGAAGGACGAGAAGGTCAGAGTCTATGTCGACTACCGGGACCTCAACCGGGCCAGTCCGAAAGACGACTTCCCTTTGCCAAATATACACATCCTGATTGACAATTGCGCCAAGCATGAACTACAATCATTCGTGGATTGCTTCACTGATTATCATCAGATTTGGATGGATGAGGAATATGCTGAGAAAACGGCTTTCATTATGCCGTGGGGAGTGTAGTGTTACAAGATGATGCCATTCGGCCTGAAGAATGCGGGGGCCACCTACATGAGGGCTATGACCGCCATATTCCACGACATAATTCACAAGGAGATCGAGGTATATGTGGATGATGTTATTATCAAGTACAGGAAAGCCACAGACCACCTAAAAGATCTGAGGATGTTCTTCAATAGGTTGCGGAAATATAACCTGAAGCTGAACCCCATGAAGTGTGCATTCGGGGTTCCTGCTGGGAAGTTGCTGGGATTTATTGTGAGCTGTCGGGGGATAGAATTGGATCCGTCAAAAGTCAAGGCCATTCAAGAACTGCCGCCGCCGAGGAACAAGAAAGATGTGATGAGTTTCTTGGGGAGGCTTAATTACATCAATTGGTTTATTGCACAGTCTACAATTATCTATGAGTCGAGCTTGAAAATGCTGAAGAAGGACGCTGCAACCAAATGGACCGATGAGTGCCAAAAGGCTTTCGATAGAATCAAGGAATATTTGTCAACACCGCCAGTCTTGGTGCCACCTGAGCCAGGTAGACCTCTGTTACTCTACCTTGTTGTGTTAGATGGAGCTTTCGGCTGTGTTCTGGGGTAGCATGATGAAACGGGGAGAAAAGAGCAAGTTATTTACTATCTCAACAAGAAGTTCACTCCGTATGAGGCTCGGTATTCTCTTCTAGAATGCACCTACCGTGCTTTGACTTGGGTCGCTCAAATGTTAAGGCACTACATCTGTGCCTACACAGCATATCTCATTTCAAGGATGGATCCATTAAAGTACATCTTTCAGAAGCCCATGCCCACTGACAAGCTGGCCAAGTGGCAAATCATTCTAAGCGAGTTCGACATTGTTTATGTAAGTCAGAAAGCAGTGAAGGGACATGCACTGGCAGACCACCTCGCTGAGAACCCCGTGGATGGAGAATACGAACCCCTAAAAAACGTATTTCCCCGATGAGCACGTATCATTCATAGGAGAAGACATTGCAGAATCCTATGCCGGTTGGAGGATGTTCTTCGACGGAGCAGTGAACTTCAAGGGGATTGGCATTGGAGCAGTCTTAATATCGGAAATTGGCCAGCATTATCCAGTGTCCACCAAACTCAGATTTCCCTGCACCAACAATATGGCATAGTATGAGGCCTGCATCTTAGAGCTCAACATGGCCATTGAAATGAGCATTCAGGAGCTGTTAGTGATCGGTGTCTCAGATTTGTTGGTACGTCAAGTACAAGGAGAATGGGCAACCAAGAATTCCAAGATACAACAGTATTTGCATCACGTGCAGGAATTGAGAAAGAGGTTCATGAAGATACTACCGTATCTGCATTGTTTGTCGGTTCGGAGTTCCAGAATCAGTCATCAGCGACAATGGTTCCAATCTCAAAAGTGACTTAATGAAAGCTATGTGTGAAATTTTCAAGATCAGGCACAAGAATTCCACAGCATACAGACCTCAGATGAATGGAGCCATAGAGGCCTCTAACAAGAACATCAAGAAGATATTAAGGAAGATGATAGAAAGGCACAAGAAGTGGCACGAGAAGTTGTCATTCGCCTTATTGGGATATCGCACCACGGTCCGCACATCAACCGGGGCAACTCCCTACATGCTGGTTTATGGTACAGAGGCTGTTATTCATGCCGAAGTTGAGATTCCATCTCTGAGAATCATACAAGAAGCCGAGCTCAGTGACGCAAAATGGGTAAGAAGCCGTTATGAGCAACTGGCCCTCATAGACGGAAAGAGAATGAATGCGGTTTGTCATGGTCAGCTATATCAGAACAGAATGGCCAAAGCCTTCAATAAGAAAGTCAAGCCAAGACGATTCACGCCAGGGCAACTGGTGTTAAAGAAAATCTTTCCACATAGAGATGAAGTCAAAGGGAAATTCTCTCCCAATTGGCAAGGCCCGTACATGGTTCACAGAGTGCTGACAGGAGGGGCACTCATACTTGCAGAAATGGCGGAGAAGTTTTGCCAAAACCAATCAATTCAGATGCAGTCAAGCGCTACTATGTGTAATTCTTTATGCTTTTGTGAACAATGTAAATTGAACTACGCCTGATCTGATTCCTGTTTAAGAGGGAATACGTAGGTAGCCCTATGGGTTTGGTCACAATTTAATAAAAATCTCATTTCCCCCATCATTGGAAACTGGGGTAGAATTTTGAGGAGGACCCTCAAAATTTTGAAGCAAGTTCAGCCGATCGCCACACGAGAAACAACTAGAAGTATTCACCCATCAAACTGGGGAAGAAGCTTGATGAGGAGCCTCACAATTCCGTAGCAGGAGAGGTTGCGATGTCTCAAACCACGTCATGGTCGTCAGTTCATCTAAAAGCTATTTTAGATTATATGCTTATATCATATCTTTACAAAAGCATGCATATTTATTTTTTCAACAGCTTGTTTAGAAAACGCTACCCCGGTGATACAGACGGTATCATCATGATCAAGAAGACGAGTCAAGTAAAGCCAGCGAGAATGCGAACTAACCTTTCCCCTTACAGAACTCACGATTTTTCTTTGGATGCAGGCACAAAGATTGCAAGGGCCCCGAAAACATACTATCCACCCGAAGGACAAATATTGCTCAAAGACACGCTTCTCAAGCTCGTCGCACATGCCGACATTTATTATCATCACCAACGACACTTCATTAACGCAATACTCACAACAATCATATCGCCGCAATTTATCATCAGCTAAGAACTCCTATCTGCATTTTTATTTCCTGCATAAGGCTATCATTCTGCCTTCCGAGGTTTAACACTACATCCATCTGCATTTACATTGCATAAGGCTACCTTTTTGCCTTCCCAGACTAAACGATGTCTCCATCTGCATTGCATAAGGCTACCATTCTGCCTTCCGAGGTTAAACTCCACCTACATCTGCATTTACATTCATAAGGCTACTTTTCTGCCTTCCGAGACTAAGCACTGTCTCCGTCTGCATAAGGCTACTTTTCTTCCTTCCAAGACTAAGCACTGCCTCCATCAGGCTACTTTTCTGCCTTCCAAGACTAAGCACTGCCTCCATCTGCATAAGGCTACTTTTCTGCCTTCTGAGGCTAAGCTCTGCCTCCAATTTACTTTACGAGACCACTGTTGTATCAAGCATTATTCATTTCGAGCTAAGCTCTTCCGCTTTAATTCGCAAGACTAAGCTCTGTCTTGTTAGCATCATACTATTGCATCTTCATGGGATGAAATATCGCCAACTATCCAAAGGCGTCATCGTTCGGAGGCACCATATTCATAGTCCGAGAACACCATGTCATGGCCTAAGGATCTCTTTTATCATCTTGCATATCATCATTCAAAGGCGTCATGGTTCAGAGGAACCATCCTCATGGCCCGAGAACATCATTTTCATGGCCTGCAAATCCTGCATCAAGCAATTCATGGCCCAGGACGTCATGGTCTGAGGACGTCATCCTTAACCGTCCGAAGACATCATTCATGGTCCGGCGGGAACTTGCATCATGTTTAAAATTTCGCACAATATATGCTTGTATTGTTTATTTGCAGGTAAGACGGCAATCAACGGCCATCCCCGCAGGAGCGGGACCGCTCAAATTCTCCTAACCATCCTCGTAAGTCATTTGTTCACCTAACCCTACACGTTGCGTTCGTCTTTGTAAAACTTCATCGGTATACTTCACCAATGACTCTTGAACTACATACGGCCTGATTTCTATAAAACCAGGGATATGTAGGCAACTCAAAAACCAGGGTGCGGCCTTAACCTTTTTAAATTGTTTCGCTCGGTCAAAAATGGCCCTCATGTCTTTACCCGACAACTCTTTCATACTTTTCGGGTAAAGAGGGGAAGCTTTTGATACCCAATTTTTCCTCAAATTATTTCAAACTTGCATATATACCTTCAAAATCAGTTTTTATAACAACTGGTATTTTTTTCCCACATTTTTACTAATTTATTCTAATTTATCTAGTATTTTGATCTCTCATAAATAATCATAAATTGCATTACAAATGATTTAAAAACATTTCCTGGCTTAATATATCATTTTTTTGGTCCTATTAAGATTTAATCATTTCACAAAATAGCCAAATTGGCATTATTTGGCTATAATTGCAATAACTTTGCAATTATAGCCTAAGTATATACTTTGTGCTATTTTTACTCAATAATTAGTCATTTTATATTTTTAACGCTGATTAATCATTTTAATTTAGTCTAGTAAGCCTCAATTTCATTTTTTATAATTATTAGCCATTTTTTATAAATATTTGTCTATTTTATAGGGTATTTAACAACTAACCACTTTTAATTTTGATTTTTAACCTAATTAATCTAGACCCCTAACCCAATTAGTTGACCCAAATACCCCAAGCCCAAACCTAAGTCTACCCGGCCCAATCCAGATCAAATCTTGACTGTTGATCCAAATTGATCAACGGTCCAGATACTCCCCTTCCTTAATTAACCCCTAATGACCTACCCCCAAACCCTCATTCCCTCCTCTCATTCTCTCTGTCTCTCTGCCGTTACACTTTCCTCTCATCTTTCTCAGGCTCTCTTTGTTAAAACCTAAGCTACTCGTCGACCGTTGACTTGCCGGTAATGATGGTGGCTCCACCACCACCCTTAGCCTCCAGGGCTCCCTCTCACGCGGGATTTACTCTACCTGGAGGTCTTCAAAGGAACCAGAGGCAGTTCGCCTCACCCCCATGCTTGTTCATGCCATTCTCAGGCCACCATTGGCCTATCCGAGTAAGATCCTCCCGTCTCCGGCTCAAACCTATGTTGTCTGAGCCGAATCTCTATCTTTTGGGTTATATCATTGAAACCCTAACTTTTGGCTCTTGATTTCTTAGATCTACGACAGATCTGGGTGTATTCTGAGTTATTTTTGCTATTTTCCTTAAAGATTCTGAGTTTTCTTTAAAAATGACTCTTAATCTTCAAGCTAAGGTTTCTTAACACCTTTTTCTCTTACTTCTGCTTTGGTATTACTGTCTCTCCTATACTGGTATGTCCTAGTTACAATTCGAGTTTTCAAAAATAATATGCTTCTTTTAGCACTTCTATTCAACCTGTTCACAATATGTTTCTACTTATGGTTCTGTTGTTTACCTTGCAATTAGCATGTCTATTTACTAGTTTACCAATGTGATTACTTTTTCCTTTTAGTTTCAGCATGTTTTACTGCCTTCTTACATGTTTACTAGCACCCTGCCTTACCCCTGATCCCCAGAAGATATAAGCATGTATTTTTCACTTAGTTATATGTGATTCTGAACATATGATGTACTCATGAAACCTTCCCCTGGGCCTGAGTGTAACTCTGTTTGTCATGTCCTCTTTGGCATCCCTCAATTTAATTCTATTAAGTCTCTAGCCTAAACATCTTTATGGAAACTGTTTTGTGGTTGTTAAAGTTCTGAAATGTCTTAGTATCTCTCTGGGGTTAACTTGTATGCAAATCTATCTTTATATGTGACCTACTAGTTCCCAATCCCCTATTACCTCTCTGTGTATGTCTCCATGTACTATGTATGCTGTTGTGATTCTGAGTCATTGATTGTCCAACTCCCTTTCTTTCAAACTGTTTTCACTAAGGCAAGCTCTTTCTAAATCCATATTTTTTACAATCTGTTTTCAGAAAACTATTTTCAACTCTATTCTTTTAAACTATGTCTAGCACTCTCACATATACTCTTAGAAGCCTAGGTTCTGCCACTTTTGTGTGAGCATTTCTTAAGGACCCTTGAGCTCCCTCTGAACTTTGACACACAAGAGCTAGCTCTTCCACACTGCACTTACTCCATCTTGGCTATGAAATCTAGGTGTGTGCACTGCCCAGGATCCTCTGAGATCCTTAGGGAACTCTGACACACCCAGATTATGAAAGGTTATGAAATAACAGTACATGGCATTGAGGACCTGGATACTTGGGCCTACTATGGAAGGCTCCCTATATTTAACTTCTTCTTTTCCTATTTTAAGTATGTAATTCATATTCAAAGGCTTGTAATAATTTGTAAATACTATTCTGGGGCTGGATAGTGAAAATGGGTGGGGTATGCATGCTATAGTATAAGTCTGGGTAGATATCATGTTTCTGTAGGTTTATTTTCCTATGTGCGCACTAGTAACCATGTCTAGGGATCAAGCATGCTATACATTTTTTCACTTATGTTGATACATATGCTTTCCTTTCAATATATCATCCTCACTTAGAAAATCTTGTTCATAAGATCAGTAATAACAATAAAAAACTGCTATCATGTGATTCTGAGAATGTAATTTAAATCCTGCCTTAAAACAAATGTGTTAACAAATATGCAATCATGCTTTACCATGCTATATACGTAGAGGTCATGCTATAGGTAAACAATTATTAAAACTTGTAACTTATGTTATTCCTGAAGCTGTGCAATAATGTAATAATCCTGTAATATATCTAGAAATCATGTTTAGGGTAACAATCCGCTACTAAATCAATCATTTTCATATTTGTTGCATCTTCTAAAAGTATGTTAAAAATGCTGTGATTTTATGCACTTAGAAGATCCTGTCTAGGAATTCTGCATATAATCATTTTGTATCTCTGTCTACGCATATTAGCTATCATGTTCATATGATCATACTTAGCTTATACACACAGTCCTATGTTCTAAATAAACTGTCAATCAGTACTTTTCGCACATTTAGAATCACATGATATTAGGATTAATAATCTGGAATCCTTAACAAACATGTACAACTATTGCATGTTATTTTACACCTAGGCAAGCCTTAGGTAATCAATTACAAGAATATAAAAACAAGAACTATCTTTGTGATCATGTTTAACTACCAGAGTGCTAAAACCAGCAGGAAAATTGATTAGGACCCTTTTCTGAGTAATAAGACAGGTCTACATATCTGTTTATATTCTAAACTCACTTAGACACTATGTCTTAGGATTCTGAACTTAAATACTGCCCTTAACTGTGTTTGAGTCGTGCTGTCTATTGATTTACTTGTGGAGGTAAACTTGAAGCCTTTACTTGTTTTTCTATGTTCCCATAAATTGCAGTCCAATATGCTTTTGTCTCTCGCCCTAGAATTTTACCTTTAAACCTGAGGATCTACCTAGTACCTCCCTTTAAGGATAACAGTCCTAACCTCCTCCAAGACTAATAGGAAGGGGCGGGTAACAACATGCAATAGAGTTCGTGACCAACACGTGCCTTAGTTACCTTCACGGGGTGGGAAAGGGTAGAATATGGACATGATGACCGATGCGCTAATACCACGTGTAGCCCCTCTTTGAGGAGTGTCATACCGGGTATTGTATTGATGTGATCCATATTATCACAAACCTAGGACATCCTTTACTTTAAACATTTAGATTGGAACTCTTTTCTAAACTTAGCCTTTCTATAACTGTTTTCAAACACCTTGTATGCTTAAAGACTTAAACCCCATCTTATTTGAGCCTTTATTTGGTTGTTTGCTAAATCGTACAAATTCACAAAAGCTATTTGGGTTGGAACCACACTTGTGGATCCTGAGGGGTGCCTAACACCTTCCCCTTGGGATATTTTCAAGCCCTTACCTTATCTATGGTTAACAACATAGTTGTAAATGAACCCCTTAGGTGACCTAACACACATTTAAAATTGTTAGGTGGCGACTCTCAAAAAATGCAAACCCCTTCCCAAAAGAAAATAGTTGTCACATGTCAAAACCCGATTTCGTAGGAAAAAGAGGGTGCGACAATCCTTCAGTCCACGGCGACACTGAGGTAGTCCTGCAGGCGTCCACAGGCCTTGGCGTCACCGTCTTTTTCCTTCCTTCTGTCTCATCTTCTAGTTCTAGACAGGTGTATCCGTTTTTTCAGACTCTTGTTTTTAGCAATCTTAGGCTGTCCGTGAACTTGTGAAACCAATTCTAGGGGTTTATGTACGGAATTTTGTAACATTTATTATATTAAGTTGATGAATTCTTAGCTTCCGCATTCTTATTCATTTATTCATGTTTATTGTTGTTCTTTTAAATCTCGTAAATAAAGAAAATAGTAAATTTAACCAAAAATGTTGGCTTGTCTAGCGGGTTCAACGTTAGACGCCATCACGGCCTGAAGGTGGGATTTCGGGTCGTGACAAGTTGGTATCAGAGCACTAGGTTGCTTAGGTCTCACAATTCATGAACAAACTTGGTAGAGTCTGAGGGATCGGTACGGAGACGTCTGTACTTATCCCCAGAGGCTGCAAAGTTAGGAATAACTGCACATTTCTTCTTCTCTGTCGTGCGATTCGAATTATAAATGCTAATTGAGATTCTATTCTATTCTCTCGCATATGTCGAGAATGCACTTCCTCATATGCCGATCAGCAGCCCGATCCTCTTGTTGCAGCTCCTACGAGGGGCCGAGGACGAGGCCGAGGCCGTGCTGGGGGCCGAGGTAGGAGCAGGGCTCAGCCCAGAGCAGCAGCCCCAGTAGAGGACCCGCAAGTAGACTTTGCCGGTGAGGTTCCTGCTCAGACGGTTCCAGTTGGACCAGCTTAGGTCCCAGAGGGGTTCATTGCTACCCCGGTTCTTCAGGACGCTCTAGTCCGCTTAGTGGAACTCATGGAGGGCGTGGCTCCGGCCGGTCTACTTCCTATTGCACCAGCCGTCTCTCAGGCTAGGAGAGGGGCCTAGACTCTTACTACTCACACACTAGAGCAGTTAGCCACTCAGTTCCAGACTCCAGCATCCCAGACAGCTGGAGCAGCTCAACAGGGTATTGTAGCATCGGCAGTTGAGGGAGCAGTTATGTCTGCCGATGCTTTGCGGAGATTGGATCGGTTCACCAAGTTATTCCCTACTACTTTTACTGGCGCACCATCAGAGGATCCCCAGGATTACTTGGACAGTTGTTATGAGATTCTTCGGAACATGGGCATCGTAGAGTCCAATGGAGTTGATTTTGCCACATTCCGTCTTTCTGGTACCGCCAAGACTTGGTGGAGGGACTACTGCTTGACCAGGCCATCTAGGTCTGCACCTTTGACTTGGGCTCAGTTCTCCGAGTTATTCTTGGGGAAATTTCTTCCAGTTACTCAGAGGGAGGATCTTCGGGGCAGGGATCTATGATTGTTACACAATACGAGATCAGGTTCATCACTTTGGACCGACATGATATTATGATACTCCCCACTGATCGAGGGAGAGTGAGGAGGTTTATTGAGGGTCTAACTCAACCTATTAGACTTCAGATGGCCAGAGAGACAGATACTGATATCTCCTTTCAAAATGCGGCCGATGTGGCCAGGCGTATTGAGATGGTCTTATCACAGGGCAGTGGTCAGGGATCTGACAAGAGACCTCGTTATTTCGGCCGATTTAGTGGTACCTCATCTGGAGGGAGATTCTTTTGGCAGAGGTCATCCTCCTAGGCCATTCCAGTTGGCACTTCAGGTATCCTATAGTGCACCATCAGCTCCTTTCAGTGCACCGCCGATTAAGATTATCGAGGGTGGTTATTCTGGTCGTTAGGGATAGTTCAGGGTCAGTATTCTCAGCAGCCGAGGTCTTTCTTCACTTGCGGTGGGACGGGGCACATTTCTAGGTTTTGCCCCAGAGGTTTTGGTGGTTCTCAGTATCAAGGTTCTCGTGCTATGGTTCTCACACCAGGTGCACCCCCGCCCCCTCAGCCAGCTAGGGGTGTAGGTCGAGGTGCCAGAGGTGGAGGTCAGACTTTTAGAGGTGGAGGACATGGCACGAGAGATAGAGGTCAACCCGCAGTAGGTTGACCCAAAGATGTTCAGGTTGGAGGGGCTCCGCCCCGATGCTATGCTATTCCTTCCAGGCCTGAGGCTGAGGCCTCCGATGCAGTCATCACAGGTACGGTTTCAGTTTGTAGTAGAGATGATTCAGTTTTGTTTGATACGGGGTCTACATTCTCCTATGCGTCTTCATATTTTGCTCCTTATCTGATTATACTCTGCGATTCTCTGAGTACTCCCGTATATGTATCTACACCGGTGGGTGACTCTATTATGGTAGATCGATTTTACCGGTCGTGTATAGTGGTTATTGGTGGTCTGGAGACTCAGGTAGATCTTTTGCTTCTTTATATGGTTGACTTCGATGTTATTTTGGGGATGGATTGGTTATCTCCCTATCATGCTATTTTGGACTGTCATGCCCTATGATTTTTGCCTTACCGGGAGTACCTCGCTTGGAATGGAGAGGGACTCCTAGTCATTCTTCCGGTAGAGTTATTTCATATATGAAGGCTCGACGCATGGTCGAGAAGGGTTGTTTTGCCTATTTGGTCTATGTTCGTGATTCTAGTGCTGAGGGTCCTTCTATGGAGTGTGTGCCTGTGGTTCGTGAGTTTCCAGAGGTATTCCCTGCTGTCCTTCCGGGTATGCTACACGACATGGATATTGATTTTTGTATTGAGGTAGCTCCGGGCACTCAGCCCATTTCTACTCCGCCGAATCGTATGGCCCCGCCAGAGTTGAAGGATCAGTTGCAGGATTTGTTGGATAAAGGCTTCATTAGGCCTAGTGTTTCTCCTTGGGGTGCCCCAGTGTTGTTCGTTAAGAAGAAAAATGGCTCAATGAGGATGTGTATTGACTACCGGCAGTTGAACAAGGTCACTATTAAGAATAAGTATCCTTTGCCGATAATTGATGATCTATTCGACCAGCTTCAGGGTGCTACAGTGTTTTCCAAGATAGACTTGAGGTCTGGGTACCATCAGCTGAGGATTAGGGCGTCTGATGTCCCTAAGACAGCCGTTCGTACTCGGTATGGGAATTATGAGTTCTTGGTGATGTCATTTGAGTTGACAAATGCCCCCACTGCTTTTATGGAGTTTATGAACCGAGTGTTCAGGCCCTATTTGGACTTATTTGTGATTATTTTCATTGATGATATTTTGGTTTACTCTCGTAACCGAGAGGAGCATGAGCAGCAGCTTCGAGTCGTCCTCCAGACTCTAAGGGATAGTTAGTTGTATGCAAAATTTTCTAAATGTGGGTTCTGGTTGAGTTCGGTGGCATTTCTAGGCCACGTTGTGTTGGAAGAGGGTATTCATGTGGATCCCAAGAAGATTTCAGCAGTCAGAGATTATCTTAGACCCACTTCAGCTACAGAGATTCGGAGTTTCTTGGGCTTAGCAGGTTATTATCGCCTTGTGGAGGGCATTTCATCTATTGCGGTCCCGATGACTAGGTTGACCCAGAAGGGTGACAAGTTCAGGTTGTCAGATGAGTGTGAGGCGAGCTTTCAGAAGCTCAATACAGCCTTGACCACGCAACCAGTGTTAGTTTTGCCCACAAGTTCAGGGCCATATATTGTGTATTGTGATGCTTCACGGATTGGACTTGGTGCAGTGTTGATGCAGGGTGGCAAGGTTATACCCTATGCTTCACGTCAGTTGAAGGTTCATGAGAAGAACTATGCAGTCCATGATTTGGAGTTAGCAGCCATTGTTCATGCGTTGAAGATTTGGAAGCATTATATGTATGGGGTGCCATGTGAGGTGTTCACGGATCATAAGAGTTTGCAGTATTTGTTCAAGCAGAAGGAGTTGAATATGAGGCAGAGGAGATGGTTAGAGCTGTTGAAGGACTATGACATTACCATCTTATATCATCCGGGGAAGGCCAATGTGGTAGCCGACGCCTTGAGTCAGAAGTCAGCCAGTATGGGTAGCCTTGCTTATCTATCGGTCTGAGAGCGACCGCTTGCTTTGGATGTTCAGGTTTTGGCCAACCGGTTTATGAGAATGGAGGTTTCTAAGACTGGCAGTGTTTTGGCCCATACTGTAGCCCGTTCTTCGTTGTATGACCGTATTCGGTCCAGACAGTATGATGATCGTCATTTATGTGCTCTCGGAGATTTGGTTCCGCACAAAGGTGCCAAGCAAGTCACAGTTGATGATGAGGGAGTCTTGAGGATGCATGGCCGTATTTTTGTGCCTGATGTTTATGGTATTCGTGAGTTGATATTGCAGGAGGCCCATAGTTCCCGGTATTCTATTCATCTGGGCGTCGCAAAGATGTACCAGGACTTGCGGCAGCATTATTGGTGGAGGAGGATGAAGAAGGATATTGTAGCATATGTAGCTCGGTGCTTGAAATGTCAGTAGGTTAAGTACGAGCACTAGAGACTCGGTGGTTTGATGCAGCAGATTGAGCTTTCCGAGTGGAAGTGGGAGTGTATCACCATGGATTTCGTAGTTGGACTCCCATGGACTCAGAGTTTGTTTGATGCAGTATGGGTCATTGTGGATAGGCTGACCAAGTCAGCACACTTCATTCGTGTATCAGCTTCGTATTCTTCAGAGAAGTTGGCCATGATCTATATGAGGGAGATTGTTCGATTGCATGGTGTGCCCATGTCCATTATATCTGACCGAGGTACTCAGTTTACCTCCCATTTCTAGAGAGTATTTCAGCGTGATTTTGGCACAAGGGTTGAGTTGAGCACAACGTTTCATCCTCAGACGGACGAACAGTCCTAGCGTACTATTCAGATTTTGGAGGATATGTTGCGGGCATGTGTCATCGATTTTGGAGGTTCATGGGACCAGTTTTTGCCTTTATTTGAGTTTGCCTACAACAACAGCTATCAGTCGAGCATTCAGATAGCTCCTTATGAGGCTTTGTATGGTAGACAGTGTCGGTCGCCAGTCGGGTGGTTCGAGTCGGGAAAGGCTAGATTGTTTGGTTCAAAGGTAGTCCAGGATGCCTTGGAAAAGGTGAAGGTAATTCAGGATAGACTTCGTACAGCTCAGTCCAGACAGAAGAGTTATGCGGATCGCACAGTTTGAGATTTGGCATTTATGATAGGAGACCGGGTATTTTTTCGGGTGTCGCCCATGAAGGGCGTGATGAGGTTCGGAAAGAAGGGCAAGTTGCCCTAGGTACATCGGTCCATTTGAGATTCTTGATAAGGTAGGGGAGGTGACCTACAGACTTGCTTTGCCACCGAGTTTATCAGCCGTGCATCCGGTGTTTCATGTATCCATGCTTCAAAAGTATGTTACCGATCCCTCTCATGTGCTTGACTTTAGCGGTGTCTAGTTGGAAAAGGATTTGACTTATGATGAGTAGCCGATAGGCATATTAGCTCGGCACATTAGTCAGTTGAGATCGAAGAGTTATTCCTCGATTCGTGTTCTGTGGAGAGGTCAGCCTGTAGAGGCAGCTACCTGGGAGTCCGAGTCCGATATGCAGAGTCGATATCCCCATCTTTTTCCCGATTCAGGTACCTTTCTATGTCTGTTCGAGGACGAACGTTTGTTTTAGAGGTTGAGATTACGATGACCCACAAGGTCATCCCGTGTGATTTTAGCTAAATTTGTGTTCTGAGTCCCTGAAAGCCTTTTTTTATCTCACCTCGATGTGCGTGTGCAGCGCGGGCGCGTAGCCGAGAAATCGTTAAGTGGAAAATTGATTAAAATGATGAATTCGTATTAATTACTTGAATATAGTTGACTTGGTCAATATTTTTGGTAAACGGACTCGGACGAAAATATGGGACTTGGGCGTATGCCCAGAATCGAATTCCGAGGTCCCAAGTCCGAGAAAGGAGTTATTAAAGATAATTGTTTTATCAAATTTATAAAGGCTTTTGAAAATGAAATTTGATGTGAAACCTGTGTGATCGGCCCGTATTGTGGTTCCGGTGCATGGAACAGGTTCAATATGTTTATTATGAGTTATCTTTGGAATTTGGTAAGAAACGGACTAAGTTTGACGTGATTCGGACTAAAAATGGAAAATATGAGAGTTTAAGATGTTTTGAAATATTACAATGATTTCAAGGAGTAATTCGTTGTTTTTGATATTATTTTGGTGGTGTAACTGCACGAGTGAGTCCGTAGGATATTTTTGAGGTTGGGTGCATAATTGGTGTTGAGCCTCGAGTGCACGGGAGAGTTTCAGGTAGATTCCGGGGTGTTTTTAGACTTAGAACACAGCAGTTGGAGATCAGAAGGGGGGTCAGGCCCCTGAACCCACAGCGAGGTCCGCGGTCGTCCTAGCGCGGTCCGCGGTAAGACCTTCGCGATTGCGGTCGCCCTAGCGAGGTCCACAATAAGGCCTTCGCGGCCGCGTTCGCTCTAGTGCGGTCTGCGGTGAATGCCTGAGAGAGGTATATATAAACGAATTTTCAGTTATATTTCATTTTTCAACCCTAAAAACATAAGAGGCGATTTTATAAACACTCTTTCTTCTCCAAAACATTTGTAAGTGATTTCTAACTCATTTTCTTTACTCCTTAACTTCTTTTTACAAGATTTCATCTTAGAATCTAGGGTTTTCATGGTGGAATTGGGATTTTTTGGAAAAACCTAAGAATATTGAAACTTGGGAAGTTAGACCTCAATTTGGGGTCGGATTCCAAAACCAATTATATATCCGGGCTAGGGGGTAAATGGGTAATCGTGTTTTGGTCCGAATTTCGGGTTTGGACCAAGCGGGTCTGGGTTCGATTTTTGACTTTTTGAGAAAACTTTAGAAAAACTCATTTCCATGCATTAGACTTGATTCATTTAGCAATTATTGATACAATTAAGTAACTTGTGGCTAGATACGAGCGAGTTGGTGATGAAATCGAGAGGTAAAGAAGTAGTTGAGGCTTGAATTGTGTTTGTGGCATCAAGGTAAGTGTTTGGCCTAACTTTAGCTTGAGGGATTAGGTATTGAGTCTTAGTTGCTATGTGATAATTCCATGTCCAACGTATAGGTGAGGTGATGAGTACCTATATGTTGTGGTCAAGCATGCCCGTGAGTCAAACTTATGATTTATATAATTTTCATTGATATTCCCTATGTTACGAAGTAATTGTCGTTCTGGAAGTTATGCATTGAGAGTAATTCATGGTGTTTAATATTGTTGATTATTCATTCGGTTGAGGATTATTCGCTACATTGTACTTCTGAGTGAGATTGGTTATAGTTGTGTTCCTTGCCAGAATGGTAGAATTCTTGTTAAACATTTCCATGCATTTAAGGTTTCTTATTGTTGAATTTTCATGTCTATTGTGGCTTTCATATATGTTATGCACGAGGGGACATTCCGTGCTGAGTGATTGTGAGGTTATGCACGAGGGAACATTCCGTGCCGAGTGATTATTTATTTATGCACAAGGGGACATTCTGTGCCGAGTGATTGTGAGGTATGCACGAGGGGACATTCCGTGCCAAGTGATTATTTATTTATGCACGAGGGGACATTCTGTGCCGAGTGTTTTGTGAGGCTATAGCACGAGGGGACATGCCGTGTCGTTTCTGTTTATTTATTTGTTCAGAGCTGTTAATTCCTGCTGTTATTTAGGCTTTTCAGTTATTACCTTGTTTTGTCATTTCAGTGAATTGTTGTCATTTATTTTCCCAGCATGTTAACCCCGTTTATGTGTTTAACTTTTTATTTCTTGTCATTACTTATTTATTATATTATTTGGACTGCACATGTATTCGTTATATGTCGTGTCCTAGCCTCGTCACTACTTCGCAGAGGTTAGGCTCGGCACTTACTCAGTATATGGGGTCGGTTGTACTGATGCTACACCTGCACTTCTTTATGTTGTGCAGATTATAGCACCGGACCCAGTGGACATTGAGCAAGGGAGTATCCTTCAGTCCACAGCGACACTGAGGTAGTTCTGCAGGCGTCCGCAGGCCTTGGCGTAACCATCTATTTTCTTCCTTCTGTCTCATCTTCTAGTTCTAGACAGTTGTATCCGTTATTTCACACTCTTGTTTTTAGCAATCTTAGACTGTGTGTGAAATTGTGAAACCAGTTCTGGGGGTTTATGTACAGAATTTCGTAACATTTATTATTTTAAGTTGATGAATTCTTAGCTTCCGCATTCTTATTCATTTATTCATGTTTATTGTTGTTCCTTTAAATGTCGTAAATAAAGAAAATAGTAAATTTAACCACAAACGTTGGCTTGTCTAACGGGTTCAACGCTAGACGCCATCACGACCTGAAGGTGGGATTTCTAGTCGTGACGAGGACGATATTCTTTGTGCATCGGGCAAGGGAAAGAGGTTCTCAAGTAATCAAGTCGTAGGTGCACAGAGGTTTATGTGCCGCTCCAACTCTTCCATTAGCTTTGTCTGTGTGCGTGCGTGCGTGGGAGAAAGAGAGAGAGGGAGAGGGGGC
>ML281801.1:580-41744 GCA_005239495.1 Nicotiana undulata
AGCTGCTGGAGCTGTCAGAACTCGATTCCGAGGTCGTTTGCTCAAAATGCTGCTCGGAACCAAAATCAGCCAAATAGGCTAGCCTTCAGGAACCAAGTGTTCCTGAACTGGCCAAAACACTTCCGAATCTCAAACTACCTGCCCACACAAGTCCTAGGCACGAGTAGTCGCTATGGGAAGAGTCATTCATGGGAACGGAGTTCCAACACACGAAACGACCGGCTGGGTCGTTACAGGTGCAGGGACAGACTGCACAATATGAGGATTTTGGAATCCCATGGAGTGGATTTCACCACATTTCAGTATGAGGGCAGAGCTCGCAGGTGGTGGCAGTCATATATTCTCAGCAGGCCAGCAGATTTTCCTCCTGTCACCTGGGATCAGTTCGCTCAGTTATTTCTAGACAGATACATTCCACCTTCTGAGAGGGAGGAGCTACGGGGTCAGTTTGAGCGACTAGAGCAGGGGAAGATGTCAGTGACTGATTATGAGGCTAGATTTTCAGAGTTGTCTCGCCATGCCCTTATGATATTGCCTACTATTGCCGAGAGGGTGCGGCGGTTTGTGGAAAGCTTGCATCCAGGTATTAGGGCCTCTATGACTAGAGAGGTAGAGATGGGTACCCCATACCAGCTTGTAGTCGAGATAGCTCGACAGATTGAGGGTTACCGTATGAGGAGCAGGGATCAGGGTCAGCCAGGTCAGCAGGACAAGAGGGCCAGGTTCACAGGTGACTTCAGGGGTGCTCCAGCTAGGGGTAGAGGTCAGTTCGGAGGCGGCCAGTTCCGTATGCCCTCATATTCAGCACCACCACTACCTCCCAGGGGTATTTCAGCGAGGCCTCAGTTCGGCGCTATGCTAGAGCGTTCTTATCGTCCCCCAGCCACCCAGGGTTCACCCAACATTTATTCCAGTCATCAGAGAACCTCTAGTTGCTATATCAGTGCCTTACCATAGGGTTCACACCGCCCTCCATCTATTCAGGGTTCTTTCTCTTTCGGGCAGTAGGCTGTAGCACCAGGAGGTTGTTTCGAGTGTGGGGAGCCGGGTCATACGTGGAGGTTTTGTCCCAAGTATCGGGGCAAGGCAGTGCAATAGAGTTATCCGCCTAGGAGTTCAGCACCAGCAGTCCGGCCGCCTCGAGGTGGAGGACAGGTCGGCAGGGGTCGTCCTAGAGGGGGAGGCCAGTCAGGAGGAGGTCAGTTAGTTCCTGTTCACTCTGGGGGAGTTCAGTCTTCAGGAGCCTCAGCCAGATTTTATGCCATTCCGGCCAGATCAGATGCAGTGGCCTCAGACGCCGTAATCACAGGTATTATCTCAGTATGTGGTAGGGAGGCTTTGGTACTATTTGATCCAGGATCCACGTATTCATATGTATCCGTACTATTTTCTCATTTTCTGGATATCCCTCGTGAGTCCTTGTGTTCTCCTTTATATGTGTCCACTCCTGTGGGTGATTCTGTGGTGGTAGACCAACTCTACCGGTCTTGTGTGGTCATTTTCTGCGCTTTCGATACCAGAGCAGATCTTTTATCGCTGGACATGATTGTTTTGAGGTTATCCTAGGCATGGATTGGCTATCTCCTTATCATGTTGTGTTAGATTGCCATGCCAAGACAATCACCTTAGCCATGCCTGAGTCGCCTGGACTAGAATGGAGAGGTTCTTCAGTTAGTGCCTCCAGCCGAGTTATTTCCTTCATAAAGGCTCAGCACATGGTCGAGAAGGGTTGTTTGGCCTACCTTTCTTATGTGCGGGACACTACCGCCGAGTTTCCTACCATTGATTCAGTGCCTGTTGTTCGAGAGTTTCCAGATGTGTTTCCTTTGAATCTTCCAGGCATGCCTCCAAATCGAGATATTAACTTCTATATGTTTGGCTCCAGATACTCAGCCTATTTCCATTCCCCCTTATCGTATGGATCCTAAGGAGCTGAAGGAGTTGAAGGAGCAACTTGAGGAGTTGTTGTCCAAGGGATTCATCAGGCCGAGTGTGTCGCCGTGGGGTGCTCCAATCTTATTTATAAAGAAGAATGATGGGTATATGCGGATGTGCATTGACTATCGCCAGCTAAATAAAGTGACCGTCAAGTATAAGTATCCCCTGCCGCGCATCGATGATTTGTTTGATCAGTTACAGGGTGCTCGAGCGTTTTCCAAGGTTGACTTGAGATCGGGTTATCATCAGCTGAGGATTCGGGCTTCAGATTTTCCGAAGATTGAATTTCGTACCAGATATGGCCATTATGAATTCCTGGTGATGTCCTTTGGTTTGACCAATGCCCCAGCAGCATTCATGGACTTGATGAATAGGGTATTCAGACCGTATATTGATTCCTTCGTCATCGTTTTCATTGATGACATCTTATTTACTCCCGTAGCCTGGGTGAGCATGAGCAGCACTTGAGAGTTGTGCTCCAGACCTTGCGGGAACAGAAGTTGTATGCTAAGTTCTCCAAGTGTGAGTTCTGGTTAGATTTTGTGGAATTTTTGGGGCATGTGGTATACGGAGAAGGTATCAAGGTTGATCCTCAGAAGATTGAGGCGGTTCAGAGTTGGCCGCGTCCTACTTCAGCTACAGAGATCAGGAGTTTCTTGGGCCTAGCAGGCTATTATTGCCGATTCGTGGAGGGGTTCTCCTCTATTGCAGCCCCACTGACCAGATTGACTCAGAAGAATGCCCCGTTTCGGTGGTCCGGCGAGTGTGAGGCGAGCTTTTAGAAGCTCAAGTCAGCTTGACCTCAAAACCAGTTCTGTCATTGCCTTCCAGTTTTGGGATGTATACTATGTATTGCGACGCTTCACGTGTTGGGTTGGGATGTATGTTGATGCAGGATGGCAGGGTCATTGCTTATGCTTCGCGCCAGCTGAAGGTTCATGAAAAGATTTACCCTGTGCACGACTTGGAGTTGGTGGAAATGCTTTGAAGATATGGCGGCATTATCTATATGACGTATCTTTTGAGGTCTATACTAACCACCGCAGCCTGCAGTACTTGCTTAAGCAGAGGGACCTTAACTTGAGGCAGCGAAGATGACTCGAGTTGTTAAAAGATTATGATCTCACTATTTTATATCACCCGGGCAAGGTGAATGTAGTAGCTGATGCTTTGAGCAGGAGGTCAACGAGTATGGGTAGCTTGTCCTACATTGCAGCTGAGGAGAGACCTTTAGCCTTGGACATCTAGTCCCTGGCCAATCGCCTTGTGAGATTGGACCTTTCAGAGCCTCGTCGAGTTTTGGATCATGTAGTTGCTCAGTCTTCATTGTCGGGGGAGATTAAGGCTCGACCGTTTGATGATCCAAGCCTTGTAGAGCTTCGGGATGCAGTGGTCCAAGGCAGGGCCAAGGAGGTTACTTTAAGCGAGGATGGTGTCTTGAGGCTTCAGGGTCGTTTATGTGTTCCTAATATTGATGGCTTGAGGAAGAGAATTTTTGAAGAGGCCCACAGTTCTCGGTATTCTGTTCATCCGGGTGCGACGAAGATGTATCGTGATTTGAAGTAGCACTACTGGTGGAGGCGGATGAAGAAAAACATAGTGCAGTATGTGGCTAGGTGTCTCAATTGTCAGCAGGTCAAGTACGAGCACCAGAGGCCAGGAGGCCTATTTCAGCAGATGCCCATTCCTGAGTGGAAATGGGAGCGTATCACCATGGATTTTGTGGTTGGGTTGCCTCGGACTTTGCAGAAGGTTGACACAGTTTAGGTCATTGTGGATAGATTGACCAAATCGGCGCATTTCATTCATGTGGCTACTACTTATACTACGGAGAGGCTGGCCCAGATTTATGTTTGGAAGATAGTTCGGTTGCACGGTGTGCCGTTGTCCATTATATCAGAACGAGGTCCTCAGTTCACCTCGCATTTCTGGAGAGCATTGCACAATGAGATGGGCACTCAGATAAATCTCAGTTCAGCATTTCACCCTCTGACTGATGGTTAGTCAGAGCTTACAGTTCAGATTTTGGAGGATATGCTCAGGGCTTGTGCGATTGATTTTTGCAGTCAATGGGACCAGTTCTTGCCTTTGGCAGAGTTTGCATACAATACCAGTTATCAGTCCAGCATCGAGATGGCTCCACTCGAGGCTTTATATGGTCGGCGATGTCGTTCTCCGATTGGGTGGTTTGAGCCTGGCGAGGCCTAGCTATATGGTACAGATCTGGTGAGAGATGCCTTGGAAAAGGTAAAGATTATTCAGGAAAGGCTCCGTACAGCTCAATCCAGACAGAAGAGTTACGCGGATCAGCAGGCGCGTGATGTAGCATTTATGGAGGGAGATAAGGTTATGTTGAAGATTTTGCCGATGAAGGGCGTTATGAGATTCGGGAAGAGGGGAAAGCTGAGCCCCAGGTTTATAGGCCCTTTCGAGGTGTTGAGGCGAGTCGTGGAGGTTTCTTATGAGCTCGCTTTACCTCCTGCCTTATCGAGAGTTCATCCGGTATTCCATGTATCCATGCTCCGGAGATATCATGCCGACTTCTCTCACGTGATTGATTTCAACACTATTCAGTTAGATGAGAAGTTAGGCTTCGAGGAGGAGCCAGTTGCTATTATTGATAGGCAGGACCGCCAGTTGAGGTCTAAGAGAATTTCTGCCGTAAAGGTCCAGTGGAGGGGCCAACCAGTCGGTGAGGCGACTTGGGAGTCTGAGGAGGACATGCGGAGCAAGTATCCACTGCTATTCGGCACATCAGGTACGACTCTACGTTCGTTCGAGGACGAACGTTTGTTTTAGAGGGGGAGATTGTGATGACCCAAAAAGGGTTCATCTTATGTGCATCTAATTTTGACTGTGTTCCGAGGCCCCGAAAGCCTCCATTAATATCACCTCGATGTGCGTGTGCAGCTCGGGCGCGAAGCCGGGAAGCCTTTATGTGAAAACTTGATTGAGAGTTAAATTTTGATAAATTAATTGAATAAAGTTGACTTTGGTCAACATTTTTGGTAAATGTACCCGGATCTGTGATTCGACGGTCCCGTAGGAAAATATGGGACTTGGGCGTATGCCCGGAATCGAATTCAGAGGACCCAAGTCCGAGCAATGAATTTTAAAAAAAAATTATTTTATGAAAATATTAAAGGCTTATGAAAATGAACCTTGATGTGAAACCTGTGCTGCCGGTCCCGTATTATGATTTCGGCGCTCGGAACAGGTTCAATATGTGTTATATAAGTTATCTTCGAAATTTGGTAAGAAACGGACTTGAATTGATTGGTTTCAGATCAAAATGAGAAAATTGAGTTAATGAAGTTTTGAGGTATTTAAAGAATTGAAATTTGGCTTGAAAGGTGATTTTATGTTCCCAAGGTCCGAATGAAATTCCAAGATCGGGAATAGTTCTGTCATGTCATTTATAACTTGTCTGCAAATTTTGAAGTCATTCCGAGTAGTTTAGGCCGGTTCGACGCATTGAAGTGAATTATAGAATTTCAAGTTCTTAAGTTTTGATTCAATTTGGTTTTGGGGTTGAGTTCTGAGTTTCGTTGTGGTTATTCAGGTTCCGGAAGTTCGAGCGAGTCCGTATCATGAATACAAACTTGTCGGTGCTTTTGGACGGGGTCCCGAGGGCTCGGGTGTGTTTTAGTCCCCCGGGAGCTAAGTTGGAAAAACCAGAATTTATGCTATCTGGTTTCCTTCTCTGCGATCGCAGAAAGTGGGTTGCGATCGCGGAGAAGGATTTTGCTGGGCTGTTGATTGTTCTCTGCGATCGCAGCTTCCCCTTCGCGATCATAGAGGTTTGGGTTCCACACCTTCGCGATCACATCCTTTTATCGCGATCGCATAGAGTCGCGTCTGGGCCGGGTGAATTTGTTCTTCGCGATCGCATGCCCTTTGTCGCGATCGCAGTTAAGAAATCCCTGGGCAGTTTTATAAAATACGGGACTTAGCATTTTTCCTCCATTTTCATATTCCCCCTCAAGTTTTTATAGAGCTCTTCAAAGGACCTTCCACCACTGTTATTGAGGTAAGTAAATTCCATAGTTCTACTAGTTTCAAACATTAATTCTTAGTTAAATTCACTATTAAATTATCTAAAAACCGTATTATTTGGTAGTAATTTTAGGGTTCTTGAGGATTTTGTAACTTTCCATTTTAGGCCATGAATTCAAGTAGAAAACACACCTTAGTGATCCTTAGGATATGGGTGAGTGATCCCTTCGAAAATTTTCGGAATTTGAACATGCGGGACCGGGGTTGGAATTTGGAAATTCTTCAAGAATAGCGATTTTAGTAAAATAACTAGGGTAATTTCCCTCATTGTGCATGCATTGATGTTACTGTATACCTTTTGGCTAGTTGCGAGTCCTCGGGTGTAGAGTTCGGAGTTTCGGGCACAAATTGTGGTCCGAGGGGTAGATTCAACACGAGGTGAGTCTCCTTTCTAATCTTGTAAGAGGGAGTTGTCCCCGTAGGTGATGTATATGCTATGTGTAAATTGTTTGAGGGCTACGTACACGCCGAGTGACGAGAGTCTGTACGTATCGTCTATTATTGTTATGTCCGGGTAGTTAGGCCCACATCATGCCTTGTATGCTTTTCTTGTAAGGCCTTATATGCCTTTTCTTGTAATGCCTGATATTTTTTCCTTGTAATGCTTCATATGATTTATTGTAACGCCATATGTACTATGAAATTATGTTTTGCATCATGTTATTCTTCTGAGGCTTTATTGAAATAAAATATATATGGGATCGGGCCGTACGCCACGACAATGTTTAGAAATTGTGAAATATATAGGAGCGGGCCGTACGCCACGGCAGAATTGAAAAGAAATTGTGAAATATATGGGAGCGAGCCGTACGCCACGGCATAATTGAAAAGAATTGTGAAATATATGGGAGCGGGCCGTACGCCACGGCGGAATTGGAAAGAATTGTGAAATATATGGGATCGGGCCGTACGCCACGGCAGTGTTGAAAAGATATTGAAATTAATATGGGATCGGGCCGTACGCCACGGCGAGTGTAGAAGGTACCTTATGGGAGCGGGCCGTATGCCACAACAGATCTAAGAATTTGTGATTATTGTTTCGTTTGGTGGTGTTACTCTTGAAAGTGCTTTATTGTTTAGTTCAACAATTGTTTGGATTTTTCTGCTTTGATATATATATACATGTTTCTTGTTTCCCTTCCATGTCTACTGTGTTTCGTCTTATTCTATCATATGTTATAACTGCTGGACCTTAGTGAGTATCGAGTCGACCTCTCGTCACTACTTCTTCGAGTTTAGGCGGGATACTCACTGGGTACATATTTATTTAATATGTACTCATGCTGTACTTTTTTTTCTTTTCTGTACAGGTCCGGAGGCTGGTACGTCTGATTATCAGGCCGGTGCTAGATATTGATAGCGTGGTCATACTTCACGGTGAGCTGCTTTGCCGGCGACTTCCTAGCAGCACCCTGGAGTTCTTTTGTTATATTCTCTGTCCAATTCATTCAGACTGAGACCCTGTATATATTGTAGTCATTGTATATTCAGTAGTTTCCCGTGACACTCGTGACACTAGTTTTTGGCACACACGCGTAGTGTATATGTGTATCTTTTGGGTTCGGGTTGTACATGCATGTGTATGTTTTATTTCGGCTTTGTATACTATGACTTTACCTTCACTCAAGGCTAGTATCATGGTAGTTGTTATGAACTGGTTATCTTTGACTTGTTTAATTAGATGGGAAGGGTTTCACTTAGTATAAATTGTGTTCGCTTGCCTAACCCCGTCGTTGGGCGCCATCACGACCCGGTTTAGGATTCTGGGTCGTAACATGTTTAGCCCAAAACTTAGTTTTCAAGGTCAAAGCAATAATTTTATATGATGGGCCACTAGCAACTGATTCAATCCGAAAGATATAATTTTTTGTTAATACAACGTGATAGAGAAGTGGAAAATAAATTCAATGAAAAATAATATAATAAAAATAAAGCAAAGAAAAATTAATTCTTATTGAATAATCCTTGACAAGATGTTGAGCCGAACGGAGCTTGAAGGGCCAAACTATGGCTAACTTGGAAGCAAGATGATATGAATTACAATGTATAGAATTGTAGAGAATAAAGTTAGATTCCCCTGATTGTGATAAAACTATGTCTATTTATAGGGATAAAGCTAAGTAACCATTCTCGAATAATGGGTCCATTATGAGCATTTACTCAACCCATCCATTACTTTTAGAAGACTTGTAACAACTGTGTAAATGCTGGAATTTCTTAACTGATGAGTTAATTCCGTAACTGATGAGTTAATTCCATAAATGATGAGTTAATTGCGTAACTGATGAGTCACTCCCGTACCTGTTGAGTCAATCTCGTGCCTGTTGAGTCAATCTCGTGTCTGTTGAGTCAATCTCGTTCCCGTTGAGTCAATCTTGCAATTGATTGCCTTGTTCTGGCCGTTACAATCATTTATTGCATTTATTGTACGTTACATAACTGATTTGTAACTGATGGAGAAATGATGATAAATCTCATATAATCAGGGATTAATTGATTCCTTCCTCATTTGTAATTATGAGACATTCTCCCGCACCTGATCCAAGCTATCTTATGATCATCTGTTCCGAGGCTAACATGCACGGTACGAGTATGTTCGGTCCCGGGGGTGTTTCACATATCATGTTTACATGTCATTCTTCACCTTTTTCCAAACTTTGTTGTCACGTGTTGCCATTTAATAGACCCACATAGGGAGTCTATTTTTTGCCAATACAAGTACGTCGTAAGTCAATTAACGTAAGCTCTGAAATGAGATCAATTATTAAAGTACACAAAGTAAGTTAATCATGTTAACTTGGAGTTTAAAAATATTTAAGATCATGGACTTCAAGTACCAAGAGGTTTGGAAGGCTTAGAAGCTAAACAAATTGAAGCAAATAAGTGTTATCAAAAGTCGACACATCTGGAATGTTATAACATAAAATTTTGGGGTGAGATTAGAGTTATTAACATTATAATGAATTTATGTTATGAGTTATTTTAGTATTATGATATTCTTGTGTTATGTTTTGAAGTCAAGAAAGTTGTGGAACAAAAGTCGACAAAACTTGTCCCAACTTACGTTCATAATTTTACTTAAACTTTAGGTTAAATGTTGCTAAGCTTTTATCTCAATTTACTTGGAATTACGGGATGATATACCCACCAAATTGAATATATATGAGTCTAGTTTCCAACACATTAAACCTTTCATCGATACAACATAGTATAAGAGAGATATTTGTAGTTCCGCGAGACTGAGCAGACATCATAAGTGACAAGTAGGTGTGTCACTAAAGCTTTTTGAGTAATACATTTCGTGTATTATATGAGGTCTAATTGGGACATATTATATACCAAATTAAAGGTATTGAAATTTAGTTTCTAACACTATTAACCGTTCATTCATACGATATCCGGATAAAAATATATAAGCATCTAAAGATGGGCCAATGAGAGGGTGCCAAGCTAGCACCTCTCTGACTTTTCTAAAGTTGATATATAATCTCTTTGTCGTTTTTTCTCTTCATTTATCCATGGAACATAACCATAGAAAACCCCTAAACTTATCTTAAGCTCTCTTCAAGGGTTTCAAAGAGTATTCACATCCGGTGTACGAAATCAAGAAGCGATAGCACTAGAACGATCCCTACGATGTAAGTATCGTTATGTCGCCCCTCTTTTTCTTTGTAGTTTGAGATTTGTAAGGTACTTCATAGTTACGAAAACGTCTACTTTCTGTATTTAAGCTTTAAATATCAAGGAAGGTTGATAAATTCATTTCCTAATAGTTAGAACTCACGGGATGGTGATCGGAAGCCGTGAGTTCGAGTTGTTCGATTTGGAGTGGACTATTTTTGTGGGCTGTTTCGTGTTGATTTTGGTCTGTCTATTTTGCTGATTTTTATGGAGTTTTGGAGGATAAAGGTTGTGGAGAAACATCACATAATTATGGAATGGTTGTCTGGTCATTCGTCATTACATTTTTAGGTTGTTTGACACTAGTTCTGTTGTCGTTTTATGTATGAATTGATTAGGGTATGTGGGCTGTTTTGTAATATATTGTGGTGGAGTTAAGGTTGGAAAATGATGCATACATGTTGTTATTTTTTTGTTCTTGGTTTTGTTGGTATATGGTATTGGAGGAGGGCCTGGTTAAGGGGAGATGCTGCCCAAATTACGTAAACGAGCTACTAGTTTAAGTTGCGAACTTAGCCTTTACTCAACACTGATTTTGAATCTCCTTATGCTATGATAGATTAAGTTGACTTGTTTGAAGATTTTCTTAGAATGTATTAAGGACTCAATGCGATTAAGGTGTGTTAAGAAACTTCTTTCTTTATTTTGGCATGATCTAAAGTGAAACGAACGTACACGATACGCTATTTCATAACGAATCTACTCCTAAAACCTAAGGTTGTCCATGTTGTTCTTTTCTTATAAATTTATCCTAAGAAAGTATGTATGATACTTGAATCCTAGTGAATTGCATATTGATTTTATGATGTCCATAATGTTAATCGAAGGTGTAATGACCTTACGTCACTCCGAAAGGTTTAGAACGTGATTTCATGAGTCTAGCATGCATTATATATGTACTTTACCCTATCGAGCCACGCTATAGTCGGCCATGTACGACACTTATTGTGAAACCACTGATCAGTTGGGTTACCGAGCTCCACGTGGCCGAGACCAAGACTTATGATGGCCGGGTATGTTTTTACCGAGTCCTATTCGAGGCCGAGTACGATATGATGATGATGATGCCCACAGAGGCGTATGTTTTTAAAAGATTATGTATATATATGTATCACGTATTTCATGTCACTGTCTCTTAGAGGCACTCATATGCTACTTGTCGTACCTCCCATATCTCTCTTTACATTACTGTTCTTATTTATGCTTTTCTGCCTTACATACTCAATACTTTATTCATACTGACATCCCTTTTGCCTGGGGACACTACGTTTTATGCAAGCAGGTCCCGATAGACAGGTTGACAACCCTCCTAGTAGGCTATTAGCTCAGCAGAAGGTGTTGCTGCACTCCACTTGCTCCGGAGTTGCTTATTTGGTCAGTATGATTAGAACATGTATTAACTGGTATGGAAGGGCCCTGTCCTGACCTATATGACATTTATGTAATATTAGAGGCTTGTAGATAGATGTAAGGTATATAGATACTTGTATGGACTTGTTGGCCTATGTTTTGAGTTTACAAATGATCATGTCAGCCTTATAGGCCCGTATGTCACATGTATAAGTTTCTATATAATTTTGGGTCATCCTATGTCTAGTATGCACTTATATTTTATTCTTGTTATCTCGTGACGACCCTTTTGGCCCATTTACCAATGATAGTATGATAAGAAAGATGTGTTATGTTGGTACTCGATTGAGTAAGGTACCGAGTTCCCATCGCGGTCCATAGGTAGGGTCGTGACAGCCTTACATACTCAGTACATTATTCGTACTGACGTCCTTTGGTTGGGTACGCTGCATTCATGCCTGCAGGTATAGATAATAAGATTGTTGAGTCCTCATGGTAGACGAAGTTAGAATTCAGCGAAGGATCGGCAAGACTCCACCTCATTCGGAGTGTAGCCGAGTCTATAAGTCATCATGTTAGAGTTTTGCTACAAGCTTATGGGTAGGCCGGTACCCTATCCCATTTGATGTCAAATAATATTAGAGGCTTTGTAGACAGAGGTTTATTTTGCACTGTATGTCAGAGGACTTGACGACCCATATGTATTCATGTTTTAAGAAAAATGATTTAGCGATACAGTGTTTTCCAACTTACGCTTGTATATTATGAGTTGTGGCCATGTTGGCCCATGATAGTTACAAAAGGAATGAGTTCAGCCAACTTGACCTAAGTATGTTCTAGTTTTGGGTCAAATGATCATGAGTTACAGAGTGGTTCGCTCAGGACAGCACGACTCCGGGTGCCAGCCACGCCTCCCTAGGTTTAGGGCGTGACAAAGTGGTATCAGAGCAGGTCGTGTCCTAGGGAGTCTACAAAGTAGTGCCTGGTAGAGTCTCACTTATGGGTGTGTTACGCGCCACATTTATAATTGAGAGTCTCTAGGGCATTTAGGAAATGTCACCCTTCTTTTGTTTCAAGATCGTGCCATAGAGCTGAGTCGTAAGAAGTCGGTATAAAGTTTCCACCGAATTTTGTATGCACTAGAGGTGCTATCACAATAGAGCTTTATGGCGTAGATGTAATTTCTACTTATGTGAAAGGGAAATTATGAAATAAACAGAAAGATACGATGCAAGATTGAAAAGTAAATAAAGTAAAGGTGAAAAAGATACGAGATACTCAAGTAGAAAATGTTGTGAATAGTCCAGAGCTCAGATAGAGGTTGGGTTTTAGTTTAGTATACAGAAGAGACCCTAGCAAAAGTTTTGAAAATCTCAAAGAGTTAACATTCGAGGACGAATGTTTTTAAAGGGGGGAAGGATGTTACATCTATCTTTGCATTAGGATGTGCCGTAGTAAATCCACTTGAGTTCGAAGGGATTATGTCTATTAGGAGGTTATAGAGAGTTTACAACATTATTATTATGAAACCCTATAAGTTTACAACCTTGATATCGTTAGATATTATGTTAGTGTGGTATTTTAGTAAAAGTTTTATAAGTATAATTTTGGATAGTTACCATTATTACTATTTTCGAATATGGTAAATTATACATATAATATGAAAAAGTTTATGAGATTTTTTATTTTATTGTAAAGATAAAAATTATTTTCTCACAAGAAAAGAAGGTTATCTTTTTACCATTTTAAGAATTAAGCGTATGAGAATTTGCATTCTTTATACGAGATTAGCAAAAATTAGAAGTTGAGAAAATATATGTATTTTTACATGGATATTTTAATAAAATAATAGTGTATGTATTGATTTTATACGGCACCCCATGACCATAAACGCAAGGTAAAGTGAGTAGTATTTTAAGTAAGTTGAGATAATTCTTAATGATGTGGATTTTTGGTGGAAGATTAACCATGTAATTAAGAAAATTAGTGGATAAATTTGGATAAGGTTAAGTGAAAAAAACGTGGCAGCAATTGGAGGAATTAATAAGTGACTCTTAGTCATAATTCATGATTCATAAGTCTTTTTTTATTTGGTGGAAACCTAACATGCCAATTACAAGACATTTCCATTTCTAATAAACACTACAACATGATTCATTTCTTACAAATTCCCTCCCATTTGCCCCAACAAAGTATGAAGTGTCTCATTCTTCATTTCCAACACACACACACGGCAAAAACCCTTCAAACAACAGAGAAATAAGTGTGATATAATTTCAATGGATCAAGATCAACAATGGCTTATCAACTGTTTAAATGCAACTCTTGACCCAAGTCAACTAGTCTGTTCTTTTGCTAAAACCTCTCTTCAACAAGCCGCCCTTCAGCCTGTAACAGAAGTTGAAATTTTCTCTTTTGGTATCGAGCATAAGTAAAGCCAGCAAAAATAAGAGTGCTATGTTGGGTTGATCTTTCGATTGGCGTTACGTATTCTTCACAAAAGACGTGGGTTAGAGTGATTGCTAAGAGAATCGGTTCAGGTATGTTAAGGCTATTCCTTCTTTCTTTTGTCATGATCCAAGTAACGGTATGTATATGTGACTCAGAAGGCGGTTAAGGGACCAGCCTTATCGGATCATCTTGCGAAAAATCCTATAGGAGGAGAATATGAGCTACTAAAAATGTATTTTCCTGATGAAGAAGTATCATTCGTAGGGGAAGATATTGTTGAAACCTACGACGGTTGGAGAATGTTTTTTTTGGGGATGCAAATTTCAAAGGAGTGGGTATTGGGCCTTTTTGTGTCAGAAACCGGTTAGCATTACCCGGTATTTGCAAAACCCAGATTTTCATGCACCAAGAACATGGCAGAATATGAGGCTAGCATATTGAGGCTCACTTTGTCCGTTGACATGAATATCCAGGAATTACTGGTAATTGGTGATCCAAATCTTCTGGTACATCTGGTGCAGGGAGAATGAGCTATAAAGAATACCAAGATATTACAATATCTATATCATGTGCAATAGATGATGCAGAGGTTCACAAAAATAGAGTTCAGACACATCCCGAGAATCCAGAACGAGTTCGCAGATGCATTGGCTACTTTGTCCTCCATGATACAGCATCCGGACAAGAATTTCATCGATCCCATTCTGGTAAGGATCCATAATCAGCCAGCTTACTGCGCTCATGTTGAAGAAGAAACATATGGGAATCCATGATATCAAAGAGTACTTGGCAAAAGGAAAGTACACGGAGCATGCAAATCATACTCATAAACGCACGCTCCGGAGATTATACGACCATTTCTCCCAAAGTGGAGGAATTCTATATAGAAGGACTCTAGACCTAGGGCTATTACGGTATGCTGACGCTAAGGAAGCTTCCAAACTACTTGAATAAATACACGCTGGAACCTGCGGACCACGCATGAACGAATTCATTTTAGCCAAGAAGATACTAAGAGCAGGATATTTTTGGATGACTATTGAAACAGACTGCATCAGGTATGTCCATAAATGTCATCAGTGCCAAATACATGCATATATGATACAGGTGCCTCCAAATGAACTCAATGCAATGAGTGCGCCTTGGCCTTTTTCCGCTTGGGGAATGGATGTAATTGGACCAATCGAGCCCACCGCTTCAAATGGGCACAGGTTCATTCTAGTGGCCATAGACTATTTCACAAATTGGGCTAAAGCTGCATCTTACAGAGTTGTAACCAAGAAAGACGTCAAAGATTTTGTTAAAGATCGAATTGTTTTCCGATTCGGGGTTCCATAATCCATCATCACCAACAACGTCGCCGATCTCAACAGTGACCTAATGAAATCTATGTGCGAGAAATTCAAAATCAAGCACAAGAATTCCACAGCATACCGGCCCCAAATGAATGGAGTCGTGGAGACCGCCAACAAGAACATAAAAAAAATATTGAGGAAAATGGTAGAAAATCACAAGCAATGGCATGAGAAGCTACCATTTGCCTTATTGGGATACCGTACCACAGTCCGCACATAAACCAGGGCAACTCCATATTTGTTGGTCTACGGTATTGAAGCTGTCATTCCCGCCGAGGTAGAAATTTCTTCCTTGAGAATTATACAAGAAGTTGAACTCAGTGATGTAGAGTGGGTAAGGAGCCGCTATGAACAATTAGCTCTCATTGACGGGAAAAGAATGAATGCAATGTGTCATGGTCAACTCTACTAGAATAGGATTTCCAGAGCCTTCAACAAAAGCGTCAAACCTAGACAGTTTGCATCGAGCAGCTGGTGCTAAAATAAATCTTTCCAAATCAGGATGAAGCCAAAGGAAAATTCTCACCCAATTGGAAATACCCTACATGGTTCACAGATTACTAACATGAGGAGCACTTATACTCGCAGAAATGGACGGAGAGATTTGGCCAACGCCTATAAATTCAGACGTAGTCAAAAGACATTATGTTTAAACTGTTTACGTTTCTTCATCTGATATAACTGCACTACGCTTGGTCTGATTCTCGTTTAAGAGGGGATACGTAGGCAGCCCTGTGAGTTCGGTCACAAGTCAATAAAATTTTCATTTTCCCCACAACAAGAAACTGGGGCAGAGTTTTGAGGAGGACCCTCAAAATTCTAGAGCAAGTCCATCCGACGTCATCATATGCAGAAAGGTCAGAGAATTTCCTAAGTAACTGGGGAAAATTGTTTAGGAGGATCCTCAAAATTTTACTGCAAGGAATTCATAATGTCTCTAAAGTGTTGCAGTTATTGGTTCATCTCATTTATTCGATATTGTATACTAATGTATTTTAAACAACTACATACACTATACGCACGCATATTTTTTGAAAACTTTATCTTATGAAACAGCCTGAGCCGAGGGTCTATTGGAATAGCCTCTCTGCCCTATTGGGTAGGGGTAAGGCCTGCGTACAGATTATCCTCCCCAGACCCCACTTTGTGGGACTTTACTGGGTAGTAGTTGTTGTTGTTGTTTATATTATGAAATAACCAGATGTTACTCATGGTCACTCGAGTAGGATTTCGATACAAAGCAAGGCAAAACAAGCAGGCGAAGGCACGAACCAACCTTCCCCGCAAAACTCACAATTTTTCTTTGGATGCAGGAACAAAGAATAGTTGCAAATACGTGCGCACCCTAGAATCACTGTCATTATAACGACAAAGCTTCCAAGCGCAAATATATTCCCAAACTAAGAAATACTATGTTCCTACTTATTATATGTTCATTGAACGAGACTAAGCATTGTCTCCATGAGGCTAAGCATTTCCTCCATAATTGCATACGGCTAAGCACTGCCTTCCCTTGCATGAGACTAAGCATTGTCTCCATTCTTGCATGAGGCTAAGCCCTGCCTTCTTAATTTCATAAGGCTAATGTAACGACCCAGCCAGTCGTTCTGCGTATTAGGATCCCGTTCCCTTAAATGAAACCTTCCATAACAGCTATTCGTGCTTTATGACTTGCGGGAGCGGGTGGTTCAGGATTTGGGGATGGTTTGGGTGATTTAGGAACACTTGGTTCCTTAAGGTTGGCCTATTTGGCCAAGTTTGACTTTGGTCAACATTGTGAGCAAACAATCTCGAAATCGAGTTTTGACACCTCCAGTAGCTCCATATGATAATTTCGGACTTGGGCGTATGTTCGACTGGGGTTTTCGATGACCCGGGAGCATTTCGGCGCCTGAAATGGATATTAGGATTTCCTTATGTTTGAAATTTGGTTTGGGATGTGATTTTGTGCTATCGAGGTCCGAACGGAATTACAGGACCGGGAATAGTTCTGTATAGTCATTTATGACTTGTCTGCAAAATTTAAAGTCATTCCGAGTAGTATAGGCCGGTTCAGTGCATTGAAGTGATATCTAGAATTCTTAAGTTCTTAAGTTGATTCAATTTGATTTTGGGGTTGAATTTTGAGTTTCGTTGTTGTTTTTCGTGTTCTGGAAGTTCGAGCGAGTCTGTATCATGAATATAGACTTGTCAGTGCTTTTGGACGGGGTCCCGAGGGGCTCGGGTGGGTTTTAGACTTCCGTGAGCTACGTTGGAAAACCAGATTTTTGCTGTCTGGTTCTCTTCTCTGCGAACACAGAAGGAAGGTTGCGATCGCAGAGAAGGAATTTTGGCTGGGCTGTTGGGTGTACTATGGGATTGCAGCCCATCTTTGCGATCGCAGGACCTCAGCCGCGATTGTAGAGGTCTGGCCAGTTGGCTTTCGCGATCGCAGGCCTCTGGTCGCGATCGCAATGAAGCTTTAGCTGGGCAGTCTCTTTTTAATACGGGACATAGCCAATATCTTCCATTCTCATCTTCAACCTCAAGCTTTTAGAGAGATTTTCAAGGGACCTTCCACCACTACTATTGAGGTAAGTAAATTCCATGATTTCTTAAGTTTTATTATCAATTCCTAGTTGAATCTTCTCTTAAATTATCCCAAAATGGTGGAATTGGGTAGTAATTTAGGGATTTTGGGAAATTAGTGAATTATTTATTTTAAGCCATGAATCCTAGTAAAACTTGCTTAATTATGATCCTTAGGCTTCGGGCAATTGATTCCTTCGAGAATTTTCGAAATCCGAACGTGTGGGCCTGGGGTCGAATTTCCGAATTCCTTCAAATGCTTAATTTAGGGCTTCTTTGTTAATTCTCCTTCTTTGAACTTAAAATTGATTCAATTACGCTATGTTGGCTAGTTGCGAGCCGTCGAGGGTAGGTTTCAGAGATTCAGGCGCATCCTTGAGCCGAGGGGTGATTTCGTCACGAGGTGAGTCTCCTTTCTAACCTTGTAAGAGCGAATTGTCCCCCTAGGTAACTTTAAATTCTATGTGTACTTGTTTGGGGGCTACGTACGCACCAAGTGACGAGAGTCCGTACGTAGTGGCTATTATTGTTTTGTCCGGGTAGTTAGGCCACAACATGTTCATTGTTTTCCCCTGTCATGATGTGAATATGATTTGTGCTTCTGTTGTGATTGGTAATGTTTCATCTAAAGGATTGCGATACTTGACTCGTTTCCATTGTTCTTGTGATTACACTATGGGATCGGGCCGTACGCCACAACGGAGTGATAATAGTGATTACACTATGAGATCGGGTCGTACGCCACAGCGAAGTGATGAGAGTGATTACACAATGAGATCGGGCCGTATGCCACGTCGGAGTGATGAGAGTGATTACACTATGGGATCAGACCGTACGCCACGGCGGAGTGATGTGAGTGATTACACTATGGGATCGGGCCATACACCATGGCGAAGTTGTGAGAGTGATTACACTATGGGATCGGGCCATATGCCACGACGGAGTGATGAGAGTGATTACATTATGGGATCGGGTCGTACGCCACAGCGGGATAGAGTGTGACTACATTTATGGGAGCGGGCCGTACGCCACGGCAGATACATGACTTGCTTGATTTAAACCGTTATCTAGATACCTCATATTGATGCATTTCAATGTTTATTTGTCTTACATGCCTACTGTTTTCCTTATATACTGTCTATTATTATCACTGTTGGACCTTAGTGAGTATCGAGTCGACCTCTCGTCACTACTTCTTCTAGATTAGACGAGATACTCACTGGATGCATATTTACGTATGTACTCATGCTGCACTTCCTTTTTTTCTGTACTTGATTGTACAGGTCCGGGGGCTGGTACTTCTGACTATCAGAAAAGTGCTAGATATTGACTTGTGGGATTTAGACTTCACGGTGAGCTGCTCTTCCTGGCGATCCCTGGTAGCACCTTGGAGTTTCTTTTGTCATTTTCCCTGTCTATTTCATTCGAACTCTGGACTTGTACATATATTGTCACTGGGTATTCTGATAGTTTCCCATGACACTCGTGACACTAGTTCCTGGCACACCGTAGTATATATTTTGGGTTTGGGCTGTATATCTATATATGTGCTTTTTTTTGGCCCTGTGCCTTCACGATTTTATCGTCATATCATCATGTTAAATTGTTAAAAACCGGTAATTTCTGACATGTTTAATCAGGCGGGGAAGGGGTATCACCTAGTGTCTTCTATATCGGCTTGCCTAATCCCGATGTTGGGCGCCTTCGCGACCTGAATCAGAATTTGGGTCGTGACATAGTGGTATCAGAGCCTTAGGTTCACGTAGTCTCACGAGTCACGTGCAAACCCAGTAGAGTCTTGCGGATCAGTACGGAGACGTCTGTACTTATCTTCAGGAGGCTACAGGGCATTAAGAAAATCCTTTTGTTCATATCCTATCGTGCAATCGATGATGTACTCAAACTGATCTTCTACTCTCTCACAGATGGTGAGGACGCGTGCTTCTCATGTTCCTGATCCAGGGGAGGCCATTACCCCCGCCACTCGAGGTCGTGTTAGGGGCAGGGGTAGGGCTCCTGTTCGAGGTAGGGGACAAGGGAGTCCCAGAGGTGTACCAGTTGCACCGCTTGAGGATCCTTCTATCGTGGAGCAGGATGAGTTGCCTCCAGTTGCTCCTGCTCCAACAAATTTTATGACAGCGCCAGGCTTCCAGGAGGTCATAGGCCGCATGTTGAGATTTATGGACACTATGTCCCAGGCAGGCGTACTTCCATCAGACCCTGCTACTTCCCAGGCGGGATGGGGAGTTAAGACCCCTACCGCTTTGGCCACCGGACAGGCAACAACAAATCACACTCCGGGTACACCGCCCGTGGGTAAAGATCAACCTATCATAGAATAGCCAGATCCCATGCCAGTCGCAGAGGGTGACCAGCAGAAGATGCTTGATAGATGGACCCGACTTCGCCCTCCAGTCTTCGGGGGTGATAGGGGTGAGGATGCCCAGGATTTCATCGACATGTGCAGGGACATACTACACAATATGAGGATACTAGAGTCACATGGGGTGAACTTCACCACATTTCAGCTTGAGGGCAGAGCTCGCCGCTGGTGGCAGTCATATGCTCTTAGCAGGCCAGCGTATTCCCCTTCTGTCACTTGGAGTCAGTTCACTCAGCTATTCTTGGACAAATACATTCCACCGTCTGAGAGAGAGGAGCTTCGGGGTCAGTTTGAGAGGTTAGAACAAGGGCAGATGTCTGTGACGGATTATGAGGCGAGGTTTTCAGAGTTATCCCACCATGCTCTCATGATATTGCCCACTGATGCCGCGAGGGTGCGACGGTTCGTGTCAAGCTTACATTCGGGTATCAGGACCTCCATGGCCAAATAGGTAGAGATGGGTACCCCATACCAGCTTGTAGTCGATATAGCTCGACGGATTAAGGGTTATCATTTGAGGAGCGGGGAGCAGGGAGCAGGGAGCAGGTTCAGCAGGACAAGAGGTCCAGGTTTACAGGTGACTTTAGGGGTGCTCCAGCTAGGGGCAGGGGTCAGTTCGGAGGCGTTCAGTTCCGTAGGCCTTCATATTTAGCACCTCCACTACCTCCCAGGGGTGTTTCAGCAAGGCCTCAGTTTAGTGCCATGACAGAGCGCTCCTACCATCCTCCAGCCATCCAGAGTGCCCCCAGTGGTTATTCCAGTCATCAGAGATCCTCTGGCTCTTATTTCAGTGCTTTACTAGAGGATTCACACTGCTCACCAGCTATTTAGGGTTCTTCCTCTTCGTGGCAGCGAGCAGTAGTTCCAGGGGGTTGCTTCGAGTGTGGGGAGCTGGGTCACACATGGAGGTTTTCCCCCAGGTATCGGGGTAAGGCCGTACAGCAGAGTCACCAGCCTATAATTCCAGCACCAGCGGTACGACCACCTAGGGGTGGGGGTCAGGTTGGCAGGGGCCGTCCTAGAGGGGGAGGTCAGTCAGGAGGGGGTCGGTCAGCTCCAGCTCATTCTGAGGGAGCTCAATCTTCGGGTGCTTAAGCTAGATTCTATGCTATTCCGGCCAAATCAGACGCAGTGGCCTCAGAAATTGTGATTACAGGTATTATCTCAGTCTGTGGTAGAGAGGCTTCAGTGCTATTTGATCCAGGAACCACCTATTCATATGTTTCAGCATTATTTGCTCATTTCCTGGATGTTCCTCGTAAGCCCTTGGGTTCTCCCTTGTATGTGTCCACTCTTGTGGGTGATTTTGTGGTAGTAGACCGGGTCTACCGATCTTGTGTGATTTCTTTTTGTGGGCTTGAGACCAGAGTTGATTGCTCGATGTGGTTGATTTTGAGGTTATTTTGGGCATGGATTGCCTATCTCCTTATCATGCGGTGTTGGATTGCCATGCTAAGACAGTTACATTAGCAATGCCTGAGTCGTCGAGGTTGGAGTGGAGAGGTTCTTCGGTGAGTGCTTTCAGCCGGGTCATTTCCTTTATGAAGGCTCGACACATGGTCGAGAAGTGTTGCTTAGCTTACCTTGCTTTCGTGCGGGACACCACCGCCGAGTCTCCTACCATTGATTCAGTGCCTGTTGTTTGAGAGTTTCCAGATGTGTTTCCTTCAGATCTTCCAGGCATGCCTCCAGATCGAGATATAGACTTCTGTATTGATTTGGCTCCAGACACTCATCCTATTTCCATTCCCCCTTATCGTATGGCTCCGAAGGAGCTAACAGAGTTGAAAGATCATCTTGAGGAGTTATTGACCAAGGGGTTCATCAGGCCGAGTGTGTCGCCGTGGGGTGCTCCAGTTTTATTTGCGAAGAAGAAGGATGGGTCTATGCGGATGTGCATTGACTATCGCCAGTTGAATAAGGTGACCATCAAGAATAAGTATCCTCTGCCGCGCATCGATGATTTGTTTGACCAGTTGCAGGGTGCTCGGGTGTTTTCTAAGATTGATCTGCGATCGGGTTACCTCCAGTTGAGGATTCGGGCTTCTGATGTTCCGAAGACTGCATTTCGCACCAGATATGGCCATTATGAGTTCCTAGTGATGTCCTTTGGCTTGACCAATGCCCCAGTAGCATTTATGGACTTGATGAATAGGGGTTCATCCAGTCTTTCACGTCCATGCTTCAGAGGTATCACGCCGACTTCTAGCATGTGGTTGATTAGAGCACGATTCAGTTAGATGAGAAGTTGGGCTACGAGGAGGAGCCAATTGCTATTATTGATAGGCAGGACCGCTAGTTGAGGTCCAAGACAGTTTCTGCGGTTAAGGTTCAGTGGAGGGGCCAACCAGCCGAGGAGGCAACTTGGGAGTCCGAGGAGGGCATGCAGAGCAGATATCCACAACTATTCAGCACTCCAGGTACGATTCTAGACACGTTCGAGGACGAACGTTTGTTTAAGAGGGGGCGAATGTAACGACCTAGCCGGTCGTTTTGCGTATTAGGATCCCGTTCCCTTAAATGAAACCTTCCATAGAGGCTATTCGTGCTTTATGACTTGCGGGAGCGGGTGGTTCAGGATTTGGGGATGGTTTGGGTGATTTAGGAACACTTGGTTCCTTAAGGTTGGCCTATTTGGCCAAGTTTGAATTTGGTCAACATTTTGAGCAAACAACCTTGGAATCGCGTTCTGACAGCTCCAGTAGCTCTGTATGATGATTTCAGACCTAGGCGTATGTTCGTCTCGGATTTTCGATGACCCGGGAGCATTTCGGCGCCCGAAATGGAAATCAGGATTTCCTTATGTATGAAATTTGGTTTGGGACGTGATTTTTTTCTATCGAGGTCCGATTGGAATTTCGGGACCGGGAATAATTTCATATTGTCATTTATGACTTGTCTGCAAAATTTGAAGTCATTCCGAGTAGTATAGGCCGATTCAGTGCATTGAAGTGAATTCTAGAATTCTTAAGTTCTTAAGTTAATTCAATTTGGTTTTGGGGTTGAATTTTGAGTTTCGTTGTTGTTTTTCGTGTTCCGGAAGTTCGAGCGAGTCCGTATCATGAATACAGACTTGTCAGTGCTTTTGGACGGGGTTCCGAGGGGCTCAGGTGGGTTTTAGACCCCCGAGAGCTAAGTTGGAAAAACCAGATTTTTGCTATCTGGTTTTCTTCTCTGCGATCGCAGAAGGAGGGTTGCGATTGCAGAGAAGGAATTTTGGCTGGGGTGTCGGGTGTGCTATGCGATCGCAACCCATCTTCGCGATCACATAGGGTCGCATCTGGGCCGGGAAAATTTGTTCTTTGCGATCGCAGGACCTCAGCCGCGATCGCAGAGGTCATGCCAGATGGCCTTCGCGATCGCAGGCCTCTGGTCGCGATCGCAGTAAAGCTTTAGCTCGGCAGTCTCTTTTTAATACGGGACTTGGCCAAAATCTTCCATTCTCATCTTCAACCTCAACCTTTTAGAGAGCTTTTCAAAGGACCTTCCACCACTACTATTGAGGTAAGTAAATTCCATGATTTCTTAAGTTTTATTATCAATTCCTAGTTGAATCTTCTCTTAAATTATCCCAAAATGGTGGTATTGAGTAGTAATTTAGGGATTTTGGGAAATTAGTGAATTATCTATTTTAAGCCATGAATCCTAGTAAAACTTGCTTAATTATGATCCTTAGGCTTCGAGCAATTGATCCCTTCGAGAATTTTTGAAATCCGAACGTGTGAGCCCGGGGTCAAAATTCTGAATTCCTTCAAGAATGCTTAATTAGGGCTTCTTTTTTAATTCTCCTTCTTTGAACTTAAAATTTATTCAATTACGCTATGTTGGCTAGTTGCGAGCCGTCGAGGGTAGGTTTCGGAGATTCGGGTGCAGCCTTGAGCCGAGGGGTGATTTCGTCACGAGGTGAGTCTCCTTTCTAACCTTGTAAGAGGGATTGTCCCCCTAGGTAACTTTAAATGCTATGTGTACTTGTTTGAGGTCTACGTACGCACCAAATGACGAGAGTCCGTAAGTAATTGCTGTCATTCTTTTGTCCGGGTAGTTAGGCCACATCATGTTAATTATTTTCCCCTGTCATGATGTGAATATGCTATGTGCTTCTGTTGTGATTGGTAATGTTTTATCTAAAGGATTGCGATACTTGACTCGTTTCCACTGTTCTTGTGATTACACTATGGGATCGGGCCGTACGCCACGAGGGAGTGATGAGAGTGATTACACTATGGGATCGGGCCATACGCCACGACGGAGTGATGAGAGTGATTACACATTGGGATCGGGTCGTATGCCACGACAGAGTGATGAGAGTGATTATACTATGGGATCGGGCCGTACGCCACAACAGAGTGATGAGAGTGATTACACTATGGGATCGGGCCGTACGCCATGGAGAAGTGATGAGAGTGATTACACTATGGTATCGGGCCGTACGCCACGACGGAGTTATGAGAGTGATTACATTATGGGATTGGGTCGTACGCCACGGCGAGACAGAGTGTGACTACATTTATGGGAGCGGGCTGTACACCACGACAGATACAGAACTTGCTTGATTTCAACCGTTATCTGGATACCTCATATTGATGTATTTCGATATTTATTTGTCTTACATGCCTACTGTTTTCCTTATATCCTGTCTATTATTATCACTATTGGACCTTAGTGAGTATCGAGTCGACCTCTCGTCACTACTTCTTCTAGATTAGACGCGATACTCACTGGATGCATATTTATGTATGTACTCATACTGCACTTCCTTTTCTTCTGTACTTGATTGTACAGGTCCTGAGGCTGGTACTTCTGACTATCAGACAAGGGCTAGATATTGACTTGTGGGATTTAGATTTTACGGTGAGCTGCTCTTCTTGGCGTTCCCTGGCAGCACCCTGGAGTTTCTTTTGTCATTTTCCCTATCTATTTCATTCGGACTGTGGACTTGTACATATATTGTCACTGTGTATTCTGATAGTTGCCCGTGACACTCGTGACACTAGTTCCTGGCACACATGTAGTATATATTTTTGGTTTGGGCTATATATCTATATATGTGCTTTGTTTTGGCGCTGTGCCTTCAAGATTTTATCGTTATATCATCATGTTAAATTGTTAAAAACTGGTAATTTCCGACATGTTTAATCATGCGGGGAAGGGGTATCACCTAGTGTCTTCTATATTGGCTTGCCTAATCCCACTGTTGGGCGCCATCGCGACCTTAATCAGGATTTGGGTCGTGACAGCTAAGCACTGCCTTCCCTTGCATAAGGCTAAGCATTTCCTCCATAATTGCATAAGGCTAAGCTCTGCCTTTCCTTGAACGAGACTAACCATTGTCCCCATGAGTCTAAGCATTGCCTCTATAATTGCACAAGGCTAAGCATTGCCTCCCATTGCATGAGACTAAGCATTGTCTCCCTTCCCTCATGAGGCTAAGCCCTTCCTCCTTAATTTCATAAGGCTAAGCACTCCCTTCCCTTGCATGAGGCTAAGCATTTCCTCCATAATTGCATAAGGCTAAGCTCTGCCTTCCCTTGCACGAGACTAAGCATTGTCTCCATGAGGCTAAGCATTGCATCCATAATTCCATAAGGCTAAGAACTTCCTTCCATTTCATGGGACAAAGCGTTATCTCCATTCTTGCATGAGGCTAAGCCCTGACTCCTTAACTGCATAAGGCTAAGCACTGTCTTCCCTTTGCACGAGACTAGGCATTGTCTCCATTCTTGCATGAGACTAAACATTGTCTCTCCTTGCGTAACAACCAATGATATGCTTTTTAAAACCTTGCACTATTCTCTACCTCAGGGATAAGCTCTTCCCTCTACCTTACAAAAGACTAAGCTCTGTCTTGTTTCATTTCAAGCATCATGTCTTTGCATTTCATGGGCTGAAATATAGCTAATATTTCCGAAGGCGTCATAGTCCGAGGGCATCATCCTCATAGATAGAAGACACCATGCCATGGCCTGAGGATATCTCAATATTAAACATCATTATTCAAAGGCGTCATGGTTAAGAGGCACCATCCTCATTGCCCGAGAACATCATTTCATGGCCTGCGAATCCTTTACCACGCAATTCATGGCCCAGGACATCATGGTCTAAGGACACCATCCTCATCGTCCAAAGACAGCTTTCATGGTCCAAAGGGAATTTCCATCATGTCTAAATTTTCGCAATAATCCATATATATTTTCATGCATCGTGTTTTAAGTTTTGCATGTGATCTAGGAAGTAACCGTTCTCATAACGGTAGCAATCTTTGCTCCAGTTTCCGTTCAACATTCATATCTTGCAATTATTTCAAGCGTAACTACCCACCGTCCATTACCCATTCCCATCTGATAACCGTTCAGATACCCATATCCACCCCCAGATACATACATTTACAGTTCCGATATCGTCCTATCCAGAAGAGTTTGTCTGTTCTTATAACAACTCCATCGGGTTATTCCACCGTTGGATCCAGAACTACACATGGCCTGATTCCTATCAAATCAAGGTAGGCAACTCAGAAACCAGGGTTTGGCCTATATTATTAAAAATCATCCCAATCGGTCAAAATCGACCATCATTTCTTTATCCGGCAACTCTTTCATCGTTCACGGGTAAAGAGGCGCACCTGTTGATACCCAATTTTTCTCTCATATTTTTCAACATATATATATATATATATATATATATACACCTTTCAAAATAGTATATTTTCATCATCATTTAACTTATAGACCTATACAAGCTTTTTCATCATTTTTAAAGGCTTTAAATTAATTTCTTTATGCATTTCATTATATAAATATTCAATAATTGCCCTCCAAATTATTTTTATGATGATTTAATCATATAAATTTATTATTTACACCAATATGAGGTTTTAAATATTTTCAGTGCATTTTTTATAATTATATTTGCATTTTTAGGCTAAATTGCACATTTTGCAATAATAGCCAATATGGATATATAATTACATTATCTATGCAGAAAATGACTTTTTATATTTTTATAATGTCAAGTATTTACTTTTAATCATTTTCATGCACAAATGATATTTTTTTTATTTATTAATTACTTTTAAAAACAGTTTATTTATTAAACATTGGGTATTTAAAATCTAGCCCAAACTTACCTTAATTTCGGACCTAAACTACCCAGTCCCAACCCAATTACCTCTTATACCAAACAGAATAACCCCCAAGCCAACCAACTAAACCAACCCGACCCAGAACCCCCCAACTAATCGTGGTCGTTGATCTCTAAGATCAACGACCCATATTATCCCATCCCTTTTAATTAACAAAAAAAACCCCTAACCCTAATCACTCTTCACCACCCGCCACCTTTGAATTCTCTCAAACTCCACCTTCTCTCTGCCCAAACCCTAGCCATCTTTCCCAAATCCCTCCCCTAATCCTACCGGACATGGAATTATACGGGTATTTCTTGCCATATTCGACTCCCCCTTGGTACTGGATCCTTCTCTATACCGCTTTCCTAAACATGGAAAGCGGATCTCGTTAGAATCGAACTAAAGTTGGTTCAACTTCTTGATCTTTCCACTATTCCGTCTATGTTCATTCTCGTGCTCTTATGGTATAGATATTTGTGTATCTCTGTTGATTTTTACTTACCCTAAAAATTGGGGTTTCAGATCTATTTTAGATCGAATCAGATCTGTTCTGATTCTTTGATTTTAAGTGATACTTCTGTCTATGTTCATCTTATTCTATGCAACATTTGATTTTTTATTTTTATTTTATTTTAGATTTCTGCCGATTTTTGTACTTTCCCTAAAATTAAGGTTTTGAAATATCCCTATTTACCTTACTAATTTCGATTGCTTTCCTTTCTAGTGTTTGACTGATGATTTTCCCTGTTTGGGTGTTTGATTTCTACTGTTATATAAGCCCCTCCCCATTACCCTTTGAAACAGTCTCGAATCGTTAAGAGATTCACTAACAATTTAAAGTTGTGTGCTCTTTGCTCTTTAATACTCTTATTCTGCACTTTGGTTCCTGGTCGGCTGAAAGCCAAGGCCAGAAATTTGGGGTTCTTGATCTTTTGTTGATATTCACAACACTATGGACTTCCTTTATTTCTTGTTTTCACTTAACTGTCGAGTTACCAAACCTTTGTCATTTCATTCCCGTTTACATATCATTAGCATGCATTTTCACTTCTGAAGATTGTTGTTCAATTTGTTTTCGGGTTGTTCTCGTATGCAATTCTGACTGTCTTACTTCAAAGGCCTTTCTAATCTAAATGCCATTACATTTGTAGTTTGAGACGTGTTTAGATCTGGTTCGAACCGATCTCTTTAAAGTCTTCCTAGCCTAAGTATTACTGAATGTTTAGAATCCTTGCACTTTGGCTATCTCTTCAATGTTTAAATTTGCTATTAACCCTGCTCTTTGAACATGCTTTCATATCCCTTTCTATGGATTAGTTGACTAAATATGAATGTATTCATTAAGTATATAGCATAAATCTTTTTCTGAATTTCCTATGATGACATGTAGCCTATTTTGATCCTGCTTTCACTATGTCTTGACTTCCCAGTAGTTGCTCTAATTTGTTCTCATCCTGTTAAGTTCTGTTGCCAACCGATATGATTCCTTCTTGTGACACTAGCATTCTACACTTAACATAGTATGAAATTCTTCTTCTTTCTTCTCTCACTATAAGTTTGTACACATCAATCCTACAAACTTGTCTAGTAACATATGTATTATGTGTTGAATTTGTTCTTTTGAAACTTTGCTAAAGTCTGTTCTTAAAACTCAAGCATGCTCTATTGCCTGTTTTATATGCTCTACTTGACTCTGTTTGTATCCTTTAGTGTTGTCCCTCAACTTTAGTTTATTCTCTTACTACCTGGTTTCTCTCGTGAGCTCTCACTCTTAGTCGTTGAAAGCCAAGGATACTTAGGTTCTATCCTTTGATCTCCTGGTGTAAGCACTGCCCAGGGTTCAATTGAGACCCTTGTGAACTCTGACACACTAGGACTTGGTCCCAAGTCATTCTCTGAATTATTTCTGTCAACCTCCGTAGTGTGAGCACTACCCTGGGTTCTTGAAGCCCTTGGGAACTCTGACACACTAGGGTCTTGGTTCTATATGCTCAACTCTGTTTTCTACCTACTGGGTGAATCAAATTGGTTTTTGGTTGCCTTATGCCAATGGAGATGTAATTTCTAAGTTGTTGTGAACCATGAGAATGAAGGCCTGGCCGGGCTGGGCATATCTATGGTCCTACTATAGGCTCCCTATAGTTATTTTACTCTGTAACTTATTCCATTCATTTTGGGTCTGTAATAATTATTGTAATAACAATTCAGGTATTAGTAAAATTGGGAATTGGGGTTTATCTTACTACTTGCATTGAAATTGGTAGAAATCCTGCCTATAGGTTCTCTACTTTGCTCAAAATGCGTTATTATGTTCAAATGTGTTTAGTTACAAATTTAGAAATCCTGCCTATATGTTCTCTATTTGGTTCAAATGTGTTCTACTTTTACCTGTTAGAAACCATGCCTATAGGATCTAAAGTCAGTCCCAATTATGACTATAGAGATCATGCCTATAGGATCTAAAAGCAGTTTCAATTATGACTATAGAAATCCTGCCTATAGGGTCTAAAACCAGTCTTAATTATTGTCCTGCTCGTTTCTTTCAAGTGCTTTCAACACTGTGCTAACTGTCATTATTAGAAATCATGCTTATAGGACTCGATTAAGCAGTTCGGAATATATTCTTGTGATTACCATTGTTAGTTACTGCGGGAATCACCTAGATATCATGCCTATAGGTTTAATCTCTTATACTTCTATCAATAGGCAAATGCGTAGGCTTTTAGAAATCGTATTAAGGAAAATGGATTTTACATATGAAGCTGCCTGCTTATTAAAATCTAGAATCACATAGAGATCATACCTATAGGATTAAATAACTTTAATTAGTTTAAAATTTGCAACCGTCGAATGTTAATTAGTCTGCGTGCATTTGTTTCTAAGTGCAGAGGCCAACTTGAGCCCTTATTTGCTTACACATGAAAGTCCAAATTATTTTGTATGTCGCCTAGTTTTCTCCTTTTTGAGAAACCTAAGTTAAGTCTAGAACCACCCCGAGATAGAGGTCCAAATGCCTCCTGGACCGTAGGCGTGGGACGGGTAGTGCACACATAGGTAATCGGGTAGCAGGAGTTGATAGTCTATGCCCGCTGAATAATACGAGTAACACCCCACCTCAAGGGAGTTATGGAGTATTATTTATGTTGCACGGGGTGATCTTTTAGGCTAAGAAACTTAGGACCCCCACCTTTGTTTTAAAATCTATTGTTGGTTTATTTGCCTAATTTTATTTTTGTTTAGACTAATTCATATAATTTGAGTTCGGCCGGGACCCACAATTGTGGACCTCGAGGAGTGCCTAACCCATTCTCCTCGAGGTAATTTGAGCCCTTACCCGATCTTTGGTGATGCAAACTCGTTAAATCTGAGTTACTTGCAAATAGGTGCCCTAACATACCTCAAACCCGTTAGGTGGCGACTCTCTACTAACACCCTTCCTGAAAAGGGTTGACACGTGTTGAAACCCGATTTCCCAAGAAAAAGGGGTGCGAAAAGCCTTGACCTGATGGTGCATGAGACGAACTCTGAGCTGCTAGGGAACCGAATGATGTCTGGCACTACTGATAACCATGAGGTCCATGATCGGATGATACACCACGGTGAACTAGGCTAGCTGTCTGAGCATGCCTGAAAGGACGACTTCTACCGTGCTAGATCTGACCCCCAAAAGGAGAACCATTGAATCCACCCTGTCTACGAGGCCTCTTGGCCTTCCTCTCAATCCTCTCCTGACTGCGAACCATCTTAATCTGCCGAGCAATGTCGACCACCTCATCAAAAGTAGCACCAGACACTATCTCTCTGGTCATAAGCAATCGAAGCTGAAAAATGAGGCCATCTATAAACATCCTGACCCTCTCTCAGTCAGTGGGAACCAACCAGATAGAATGACGGGATAACTCTGAGAATCATAGCTCATACTGAGTCACAAACATGTCACCCTGACGGAGCTGCTCAAACTATCTGCGCAGCTCCTCTCTGCGAGATTGAGGCTCAAACTTCCCCAGAAAGATAACGGAGAACTCCTGCTAAGTAAGGGGTGATGTGCCAACCGGACTACGCCTCTCGTAAGCCTCCCACCAACTGAATGCAGCCCTAGAGAACTGGAAAGTAATGAATGAGACCCCACCGGTCTCCAGAATACCTGATGTACGTAGCATCCTCTAACACTTATCCAAGAAACCATGTGCATCCTCACCCTCTACACCACTGAAAGATGGAGGCTGGAGTCTCCCAAACCTCTCTAGTATATGCTGCTCATCCTCAGGCATAACATGAACAACATAGTCCTGAGCAGCTGCAACCGGCTGGGCTGGTGGTGCCCCCGGTGTCTGAAGTCCCTAAACAACCTGCTCCGGTGTACGGGCGGCGGGAGTCTGAGTGCCTCCCCGTACCTGAGAGGTAGCTGCGGCCGTAGAGATAGAGACCGCTTGAGAAAGGCCAGTACATACTGATAAGATCTGAGCTAGGGACTCCTGAAAGCCAGGAATCACAATAGGCACTGGTGGTGCCTGAGCTGGTTCCGCTGGGGCATCTGCAACCGGGGACCTGGTCTGGAGCAACTGGAGGGTATGCTGGTACTTCCCCAGCTGCTGTGCGGGTTGCACCTCTACCCATACCACGGCCTGGACCGTGGCCTCGGCCTCTCGCGGCCCTGGCTGGTGGTAATGGTGGCTGATCACCTTGACCGGTAATGTGAGTCCTCACCATATGTGAGAGAATTAAACAATAGAAGTTTAGTTACTAGAATCAACAGATTCGCACGACAAGAATTCAAGAATGTGAGATTTTCCTAAAGGTTCTGCAGCCTCTCGAAGATAGGTACAAACATCTCCGTACCGATCCGCAAGACTCTACTAAACCCGCTCATGACTCGTGAGGCCTATGTAACCTAGGCTCTGATACTAACTTGTCACTACCCAAAATCTACCCGGTCGTGATGGCGCCTATCGTGAAACTAGGCAAGCCTAAAGCCAACATTTTTCTTTCATTTTAGTAAAGCACCCTTTAAATTTAACAGCTAAATGATTTAACATAAATAAAATCCATTTAAAACACAAGGTACCCAAAAATACGATACAACTGTCCCAAAATTCAGGGCGTCACTAAGTACACGAGTGTCTAAAAATATCAGACATAGTCCACAAAATGTCTATAAACTTAAACATCAAAGTAAAATGAACTAAGGAAGAGACGATCGAGGTCCGCGAAAGTCATGCAGCTGCCTCAATAGTCTCTAACTCCAACGCAGAGAATCGACAACCGTCGTCGTGTCCAAAAATGCCTGGATCTGCACACAAGGTGCAGGGAGTAATATGAGTACACCAATTCAGTAAGTAACAGGTCCAAACTATGGAATGAAGATAGTGGCGAACTCAATCGGTACAAATAACACAAAATAAACGTACGAAAACATAGAGATGCTCTTAAACAATTTAGGAAAATTCAACACTGGAAGTAAATTATTGTTGAACAGTGTATTGAAGATAACTATACTATCACTACATGTCAATGCATTTATTGAGAATGATGCACCATGAAATTAGCCTCAAAGGATCTCACTCTCGATATCTTTACCACTCGGTACTGCATATGGCTCAACCGGCCCAAGGAAGATCCATCCCGAAATATATATACACAACACATGACCATAGGTCATCCGGTACCGAGGACCAGGGCAATCCATCAGTACGGAGAAGATCCATCTCTAGGTGATAAGTACTTCGGACAAGATCCATGTCTAGGGAAGATCCCTCGATCATATCAACTGCGCTCACTAGGGGTGTGTTTCAGACTCCGGAGGGGCTCCTACATCCCAAGCGCTACCATAATCATCAATATAACCATTGCGGAGTACAACCCGATCCCATAACTGTCACTCATAATAAGCTCTCGGCCTCACTCAGTCATCAACCTCACCAGTCTCAGCACAAGCTCACAATGTTGCAAAAACAACCCGGAAAAAAATACTATGATGAATCAACAAATTACTGAGACTGAGGTATGATATAAATATGCATGATCATGACTGAGTATGAAATGATAAATGAAACTAATAAGGTAACAGCAATAAGCAACCGCTAAGGGTCCCAACGATACTGACACAAATCCTAGACATGATATGTAGAATGTTTACAGCTAAATTAATTCATCACATAATGGAAACATGGATATTAACAAGATAGAGTCACGAACGATGACATGGGATCACACATGCCATAATTCTCACGGTGCACGTCCGCACGCCCGTCACCTGGAATGTGCGTCACCTCAATAATAATCACATAACACATAGTTCGGTTCGAATCCTCAGAACCATGTTTGAGAGCGTTACTTACCTCAAACCAAGACAAAATCCTACTCCGGGATGCCCTTGCCTCGCAATTTGGCATCCGAACGCCTCGAATCTAGCCACAAGTAATACAACACAATCAATTTAGGCTAAGGGATAAAATCCACAAAAAGGTATCAAATTATAGGCCAAATCCCGAAATTCACTCAACGCGACCCCCGAACCCCCGTCTCGAAATCCAACAAAAGTCACAAAACCCGAACCTCCATTCACTCACGAGTCTACCCATACAAAATTTACCCAAATACGACATCATTAGGCCCCTCAAATCCCCAAATTATTCCCTCAAATTCTCAAGCCCTAACCTCCAAATTTCACCTCAAAACTACACATTCTAGGTGGAGAAAACAATGGGGAATCAAGATTATTGATCATAATGGAGTGCAAGAAGATTACCTCAAGAATCCCCTCGTACATCCTCTTCAAAATAACCTAAACCCGAGATCAAAATGTGGAAATGAAGTTTAATTCACGAACCCTCATTTTTAACCATTCTGCCCAGGCTTTTTGCGCCCGCATCCTCATTCACGCGCCTGCGGAACCGCACATGTGGTCAACTTTACGCACCTGCAGAAACCACTTAAGTTTCCCCAGGGCCCACACCTGCGCATAACCATCAGCTTCTGCGGAATTGGGCCACTCACCTCCCTACAGATCTACGACCATCACTCGCACCTGCAGGCTCGCAGGTGCGCACACCCAGTCACACATACGGTTCTCCCCAGTCTATTATACTTCCGCACCTGCGCAATCACATCCGCACCTGCGACATTGCACCTACAGCCATACCCTCGTAGGTGCGATTACACCAGCAACAACCAACTTCAACAAATTCTCAAATCTCCAACTTGATTCGTTAACCACCCAAAACATACCCTAGGCCCTCGGGACCTCAACCAAACATGCCAACAAGTCATATAATCCCCTACGAACTTAGTCAAACTTTCAAATCACTCAAACAACATCAAAACACCAAATTACCCTTGGATTCAAGCCTAAGAACTTTTAAACTTTCAAATACCGCAAACGACACCGAAGCCTACCACACCACGTCCGAATGACCCCAAATATTGCACACGCGTCACAAATGACACTATGAACCTACTACAATTTCTGGAATTCCATTCCGACCCTGATATCAAATTTTCTACTGCGGACCAAAATTGCCAAATTTCCAACTTTCGCTAATTCAAGCCTAATTCTACTACGGACATCTAAATCATATTCTGGACGCGCTCCTAAGTCATAAATCACCTAACGGAGCTAACAGAATCATTGAAATTCAAATCCGAGACCATTTACACATAAGTCAACATCCGGTTGACTTTTCCAACTTAAGATTATCCCAACGAGACTAAGTGTCTCTATTCACCCCGAAACCACTACGAACCCGAACCAACTAACCCGATATAACACAATATAGCTGAATTACATAAAAAGAAGCATAAATGGGGGAAAATAGGGCTATAACTCTCAAAATGACCGGTCGGGTCGTTACATTATTATCATATAATTTTGGAATATTCATTTAATTAATTTTCTAATATTTAGGATTACCCACTTAATTACTTCCCTAATTGTAATGACCCGCCGACGTTTTGAGCTCTAGCACGTCGTTCAACAGTTTGAGGTCATGAGTAACTTCGTTTCAGGTATTATGACTCGTAGGCGTGGTCGGAGTTGGATTTCGAGAAGTTTGGAGTCAAATTGGAAAGAAAATTCTCATTTGAGTTGCCTTAAGTTGGAAGAATCGACTAAGAATGGGATTTTGAGTAAAAGACCTCGGAATCAGGATCAGAAGGTTCCAGCAGGTTCGTATGATGATTTCGGACTTGGGCGTATGTTCGGATCGGGAGTCAGATAATCCAGGAGAATTTCAGCGCATATTATGGAAGATAGTATCTTAGAAGAATTTCATAAATTTGGGTTGGAAGGCATTTCGGTATTATAGATGTCCGTTTGGGATTCCGAGCCTGAGAATAGCTCCGTATAGTGATTCTGGAGTTAGGAGAGCGATCAGAAGTGAATTCGAATATTTGAAGGTCATTTTGAAGTCATTCGGCTAAAGATAGGAATTTGAATGGTTTTTGAGAAATCCGAGCGGAGGTGGAAATTTTGATATCGGGATCAGAATGCGATTCCGGAAGTTGGAGCAGGTCCGTAATGTCGAATGTGACTTGTGTGCAAAATTTAGGGTCAATCGGACGTGATTTGATAGGTTTCAACATCGAATGAAGAGGTTTGAAATTTCAAAGTTCATAAAGGTTGGATTTGAGTGCGATTCATAGTTTCGGCATTGTTTGATGTGATTTGAGGCCTCGGGCAAGTCCGGGGATGTTATGGGACTGAGTCATGTGATTGGAAGGGGTTCCGGGGGCCTCGGGTGGATTCTGGGTGGTTAACAGATCAAATTTGGAGTTTGAAGAAGCGCTGGAACTGCTGGTGTCTGGTGTGACCGCACCTGCAAGGCTATGGCCGCAGGTGCGGAGCCGCAGAAGTGGCCTTGGAGGTTGCATGAGTGATCTAGGCCAGGGAGAGCTGGGACCGCAGATGCAGTCTTCCGCCGCAGAAGCGGGACCACACTTGCGGAGGGTAAGGCGCATATGCGAAAGTCCAGGGGGCAGGGGGAGGACCGCAGAAGAGGATTATGTGTCGCACTTGTGGAACCGCAGAAGCGGTCAAGTGACAGCAAGTGCGGAACTACTGGAGGCAGTAAGGTTCTTTAAAACGGGAAACTGGCCATTTCTTCTCCTATTTTCATTTGGCATGGGAGATTGTGGAGAGCTTCAAGGGGAGATTTTCTTCAGGTATCACAAGGTAAGTCATCCCAACTCAATTCAAGTTAAATACATGGTTTAGGTTCGGATTTAAGTGTAGCAAATTGTGAAAATTATGGAATTTGGAAGAAAAACCTAGAAATTGGTGTTTTGGATTTTTACCAAGAATTTGAGCATGAAAATTAGAGTAAATGATGTATAGGAGTTAGTAAGGCTACGGGTAAAGTTTATCTTCGAGAAATTTGGGAATCCGGGCACGTGGGCCCGAGGGCATTTTGGTCAATTCTTCGAGCGGAGTTGGAAATTTATATAACTTAAATTGTTACAAGTATTGAGCAAATTTTCATTGGTTTGCCCTTTATTTGGTAGTTTTGGGGCATTGTGCATCAGTTGGAGTCGTCGGAAGGGCTTGGAAGCCGGTTATGGAATTTCGGAGCGAGGTAAGTCTCCTTTCTAACTTTGTGAGGGGGAATTGTCACCATAGGTGAGTTAATCAAATATGTGTTACTATTTGCGGGGGCTACGTACGCACGAGGTGATGAGAGTCCGTGCGTAGCTACTATGATGATATGTCCGGGTAGTCTAGGACCCACTAGCATGCTTTACTTGTTGTACTTGTGACCCGGTCAATAAAATATCATGTGATGCTGTCAATTAGTAATTAAAATATCTAAGAAGGATAGAGTTACTTATCTTAATCATCTTGAAAGAGAATTTATTTTACCTTGGATAATTGTGTTCCGGGCAAGTCTATAATATTTGAAACCCTATCGAATTTGGCAAGTGAATTTCCAGAAAAAAGCCTTAAATATTAATTTCATGTTCAATTTGAACAGAATTCTATCACTTTCTTGAATCGCTAATTTTCCTGATAAAAATGTGGGTTATTTATGTGAATATTGTATCTATGGGTGCCTGAGTCGCATGCATGATTCGCGAGCAGGATAACCATATTATTATTATGTATGACCGCGTCGCATGATCGATTCATGAGAGGGGAAGATAGATGGATCTATGATTCGGGCCATTCGACCCTTGGCAGTGCACATTTTATTATTGTTGGTCTGTGCCGTTCGACCCTCGGCATTTCTTGCGCATGATAATTGCTGCGTATTTTCTGTAACTATTACCTGTTTATTGGCCTATGAAGTTTTAAATTGCCAACTGAAATGACGGAGATTTAAAGTGTTAAATGTGAAAGAAGTTGATATTACTTATCCCTGATTTTATTAGATTGCCTATGATTCCCGCTTAGTGTCTCACTCGACTATACTAAATTGACTTCTAGCAAGTGTCTAATTCGACCTCTCGTCACTACCTCTCTGAGGTTAGGAGGGATACTTACTGAGTACACGTTGTTTTTGTACTCATGCTACACTTGTTGTGCATTTTTATTGCACAGATTCTTTCACATCGATGTGGCCGGCTTGGAGACTTCGGCGAGTTGCATCATCCGGAGGCGATTCGCAGCTGACAGAGTCTCCCTCAAATGTATTTATTTTTATTTTAAATTCCTTGTCCAATTGTATTCCGGACAAGCATTGTAGTATCTGTTAAATTCTTAGAAATTTGCTCATGCACTTGTGACACCGGGTTCTGGGATGTGTTTGTGATGTATTTTATTAAAATAGAATATTAACTATCATATTTACTTAGCGGATTTTATTTAGTTATTATGTAATAAAGTAAAAGGTAATGATTTCAAAAAAGCTAAAACACAAAAATTTAACTTAACCATTTAATGATTGGCCCGCCTGACAGTGGTGTCTGGCGACATCACGACCTTATGGATTTTGGGTCGTGACACTAATATTTAGTACTTCGAAATCAATTAAATTTTTTGTATATTGAATATTTCCTTATTAAAACTATGTACAAACTTCCTCTATCTAAATATTTAAAGTCGATTATGATTTTAGTTATAAAAGCTCTTTTCTTTTGGAATTTATTACTTCTAACACCATTAGAGTTAAGCAATAATTCTAGACTAAATATTAAAATATGCTTTGGTTCTCTTATCTATAGTTTTTTTTTGTGCGAAAGATAAGCTTGCATTAAAGAAAAATATAAGAACTACAGAGAGGAGGATGCATGTGCATCCTTTGTTGTGTTTTGCATGTTGTTATAGTTACTACTATTATTACAAAAAACTGGAACAGTAGCTGCATGTCTAAGAATATTGTTTGCATGTTCAGTGGTAACACATTGTTGGTGATGTAGGTGTCCCCCAGGTTGCCCATCGATTTGAACATGCGAATCTTGTTTCATTGGGACTGTGTATGAGTGTCTGTAGTGCACTACTCCTGCTCGATCCAGATCCAAAAGGTGCTTCACAAAAAGAGGTGGCTGTTAAAAAAGAGTACATTGTTGTCCGTCCATTCTACTGCATCCTTCCTTGGCTAGGTAGTCAACCACCTTGTTGCCCTCCCTGTAGGTGTGTGCGAAAGTGATACTAGGTCCTTGGCCCAGGAGGTGCCTGCATTCCGCAAGTATATTAGCATACACTAAATTATCATATCTTAACATTGTTATTACCTCAGATGTATCGATGTTAATTTCTAATGGAAATAGGTGTAGTCTATGAGCCACTTCCAGTCCCTACCAGAGAGCCTTGAGTTCTGTTTGAATAAGAGAGCCTTGAGCGTGATTGAGGTGAAGTGGAAGAATAAGTGGTTGATGGATTCTACACAATTTTGGCAAACCTGGCATTGGTCATCAAGCGTGATGCCTATGTGGTGGAGGTATTTGTTTTGTGGGAAGTCGTTTGTGAACTATCAACCAGATGAATTGTAACGACCCGACTGGTCGTGCTGAGAGTTTAAGATCCACTCGGTGGTATAAGACCGTAATCAGCTCCTCATTATGTACATCGACCTGTATGCGTGGTTAGATTCTGTTTCCGGATAATCCGGAGTCGAATTGGGAGAAAAATTTCAAATTTTGAAGCTTAAATGAAGAAACTTGACCGAATGTTTGACTTTTGAGTAAACGACCTCGGAATGAGTTTTGGTTAACGCCAACAACTTCGTATGATGATTTTGGACTTAGGCGTGCGTCCGGAATTGGATTTGGAGGTCCGTAGGGTGATTTGAGGTATTTTGGCGAATGTTAGAATTTTGGCGAATTCGGCAGATAGGTGGAATTTTAACATCGGACTCGGAATGGAATTCTGAGAGTGATAGCAGGTCCGGAATGTCATTTCTGACCTGTGTGCAAAATTTGAGGTCATTCGGATAAGTTTAGACGTGTTTCGACGTCGAATGTGAATTCTTAGAAATTGCTAAGTCCTTAGGCTTGAATCTATGCATATCCGAGTATTTTGATGTTATGGGATGTGTTTTTAAGGCTCAACCAAGTTTGGATAGGGTATTGGGATCATTTGGTAGTTTTGGTTGAGGTCCCGGGGGCCTCGGGGTTGTTTCGGATGCTTAACGAAAGAATTTGGAACTTGGAAAAAGCTGCTGAACCAAGCTCCCTTCTGGGGTTTTCGCACCTACGAGGGTTTTTTCCGCATGTGCAAACTCGCAGGTGCGGGACCTCAGTCGTAGGTGCGGCTTTGGGAAGGGCTGGCTAGGGGTCGCAGGTGCGACCTGGGTTTCACAGGCGCGGAACCGCAGGTGAGACCAACCTATCGCAGGTGCGGCCCCAGGCGATCTTAAGTGACTCTATGCATATCCAAGTATTTTGATGTTATGTGATGTGTTTTTAAGGCTCGACCAAGTTTGGATAAGGTATTGGGATCAGTTGGTAGTTTTGGTTGACGTCCCGGGGACCTCGGGGTTGTTTCAGATTCTTAACGGAAGAATTTGGCACTCGGCAAAAGCTGCTGAACCAGGCTCCCTTCTGGTGTTTTCGCACCTGCGAGGGTTTTGTCCGCAGGTACGAACTCGCAGGTGCGGGACCTCAGTTGCAGGTGCGGCTTTATGAAGGGCTGGACAGGGGTCGCAGGTGCGACCTGGGTTCCGCAGGCGCGGAATCGCAGGTGCGACCAACCTATCGTAGGTGCGGCCCAAGGCGATCTTAAGTGACTTCCGCACCTGCGATGGAACTTCCGCAGGTGCGGTGAAAGGGACTGCAAGTGCGAGATCCCTGTGTGTTTATTCCAAAATCTGAGGGTTTATGCTATTTTCACCATTTTGGACTTTGAGAGCTCGGGAGAGGCGATTCTTGGAGGGTTCTTTTCACACAAATCGAATGGGTAAGTGTTCTTCCACCATGCTTAATCATATATCATGAATTAGTTCTTATTTCTATCATTTAATTTGTGTCTTGGGTTGAAGAACTTGGGATTTTGAAAGAAAAGTTCTAGAAATGAAAATTCATGATTTAAATGACCAAATGTCATCGGATTTTGATAAATTTAGTATGGGTGAACTCGTATTGGAATGGGTAATCGGATTTGGTAAAATTTATCGGGTTCCGAGGTGCGGGCCCGGGGGTCGACTTTTGAGTAGATTTTTATAACTTTATAAATATTGAAACTTTATCGTTTGAAATAGTTCCTTATATGTTTTATGTGCATTTTGAAGTTGTTTTAGTTGATTTGAGCCGTCCGGAGGTCTTCCCCCCGGAGAAGTCCATTGTCGAGTAATCGGTTGTCGTCTTTGAGGTAAGTATCTTGTCTAACCTTGTGTGGGGGAATTACCCCTTAGAATTTGAGTCTTCTATGTTGATTATAGCCCGGGTACGCGAGGTGACGAGTGCGTACTTGGACTTATTGGCAAATAGGATGGCCTTTTAGGATTTTTAGGTTCCTATATTTTCTGCGTATGAAGTGGTAACTGTTATGGTCGAGTTCCTGGTAGCTAGTTTCACCTCCTCCTGTTTGAATTAGATTTTTCTTGCTTTCGATTCCCCTTTGTTGATTATTTGATCTTAATTGACTTGATTTTCCCTTTAATGTTACCTAGGTATAGTTGACAATTACCCATATTGGCGGTATTTACTTGGGGCTACCTATTATTTAACATTTGCTTAAGTTGAGTTTATTCCGTGAAGAAACTGTTAGGCGAGATTGGTTATAGTTGTTTCCCTTGCCGGGATGATTGGTTCTTTATTTGCTAACTTGAATAATGTGAATCATTGCTAAATTTGTTATGTCCCCCCCCCCCCCTAGACATAAGTTTTTTT
>ML281801.1:48972-67960 GCA_005239495.1 Nicotiana undulata
CCCCCCCCCCCCCCCCCCCGCGTTACATTGCTTTATTTTTATTTGTTTTGTCTGTCCAGTGATTTCTTTTTCTGAGTGATGTTTTGCCACTGTTATGATTTAAGTCCTCGTGTTGAACTTCTCGTTGCACCTTGCATTTTTGCCTTATTGGTTGCTGTTGTGCTCGTTGTGGCTGGTGAAATGTTTTGTTGTGTTCTAGTTGTTTTCCTTCCGTGTATTGTATTGCATTGCATACATCGGGACTGCGGGCTTTGACCTGAGACTTTACCTTGCATTGCATCGCATATTTACATTGGGACTGCGGGCTTAGACATGAGACTTTCCCTTGCATTGCATTGTATATTTACATTGGGACTGCGGGCTTAGACCTGAGACTTTCCCTTGCATTGCATTGCATATTTACATTGGGACTGCGGGCTTAGACTTGAGACTTTCCCTTGCATTGTATTGTATAGTTGCATTGGGACTGCGGGCTTAGACCTGAGACTTTCCCTTGAATTGCATAGTATAGTTGCATTGGGACTGCGGGCTTAGACCTGAGACTTTCCCTAGCCTTGCATTGCATATTTACATTGGGACTGCGGGCTTAGACATGAGACTTTCCCTTGCATTGCATTGCATATTTACATTGGGACTGCGGGCTTAGACCTGAGACTTTCCCTTGCATTGCATTGCATATTTACATTGGGACTGCGTGCTTAGAACTGAGACTTTCCCTTGCATTGCATTGTATAGTTGCATTGGGACTGCGGACTTAGATCTAAAACTTTCCCTTGCATTGCATTTTATAGTTGCATTGGGACTGCGGGCTTAGACCTGAGACTTTCCCCTGCATTGCATTGCGCGATTATCTATTGATATACGGACGGAGTTTCCGGTGGTTTATCATTGAGAGGATTTGGATAAAAAAGTATACATATATACACATATACTTATATTGAAATGTATAGCTGAAAGGCAATTATCTCCGATAAAAGCATTTCCGAAGAACTTCTATTTTGAAAGTATATTTGAACAATGACATTTGAATGAGCAGTACTTGAGAAAAAGTATACATTTTAAATGTATTTGTCTTGCAAAAAAATGATATTTGAAAGAGCAGTATTTGGGAAAGTATATCTGAACAAATGATCTTCGAAAAAGCAGTATTTGGAAAAGTATATTTGAATACAACGTATTTTAAGGGAACTATGTTCTAACGATTTCTCTTTATAAATATATATATACATATGCATTCAGAAAAAAAGTATGTTTCATAGAAGATTTTTCCTAAATCTTAAAAAGGTTATACTTTCAAATGTTTTCGATATAAACTCACGTTTTAAAGGTTGTTACCCGAGGATTCGACTGGTTTTCTTTAAGTTTAATTGCTATTGCTTGATGTGAGTGAATTGATACGGTGCTGAGTTTGAGTGTTTTGTGGTATTGTGATTCTGTATTTGGTTTGCGTGTTTTCATTCCCTTCTTGCGTAATTTTTCCATGTTGTTCCGTTGCCCTACTCACTGCATTCCCTTCCACTTTATGTTTTCTGCCGTTAAACGTCATTAGCAGGTTTTAGATAAATATTTTGTTTCGATCATTACTGTTATGTCTCTTATTTTCTAGACCAGTGGGTGTCCGGACTAGTCCTTGTCACTACTTCACCGAGGTTAGTCTTGATACTTACTGGGCATCGATGTGGTGTGCTCATACTAGTCTTCTGTGCATTTTTGTTTTGCACAGATCCAGGTATTTATCGTTGCTAGCTGTGTGGATCTGTGCGGAGAGACTCAAGGTAAACCTGTTGTTGCGTTCGCAGGCTTCAGAGTCACCTTCCTATTTATTCTGACTGTACTTATTTATTTTTAGACAGTTGTATTTAGATTGGTAGAAAGAATTCATAGAGCTTATGACTTGTATTTACCGGGTTTTGGGAAATTGTAAACTCTATCAAGATTCCCATATCGAGACTGTTATGTTTTATTTCATTATTGTTGATGTTGTAATACATTAGGCTTACCTGGTCCCTAAGACTATGTGCCATCAAGGTACCCAACAGAGGGAAAATTGGGTCGTGACATGAATGTACTGAGTTTGGGTAGGATTGGTAACCGCCAAATCCAATTATAACTGTTAAGATTGGTATGGTCATTGATACCTTGGTTAAGAAGCTCTTTATACATAGTACGTACTGTGAATTAAGTAACATAATGTCTTATTTATAAATAAAAACAGACGATATTTTATTTTCAATTGCTTAATGATTATAAAAGGTTAAATCAAGATATTATCATAGTTGGAATGTGTCACCCCAAAACACCCTGTCATGATGGCACTTATCGTGAATCAGGCAAGCCACACATTTTATCTATTAAAAGTTATTTTCAGGAAAATCACCACATTTACGGCAAGAGTCTCATTTTATAAAGCATCTAAGATTTGAACATCATTAATAACATGAATAAAATAAACTCGATCCTAAATCTAGTGTCACTGAGTCATGAGCTACTACAACATAAGAATGTCAAAATACAAACTAGACAACATAGTCTGAATTAATAAAAGTGCGACAGGGAGATAGAGAATGAGAAAACGAGGTTGTGATTGCCAACTGCTACCTCGACGACTCCGAAGGGAACTCTGACAGCCGCTCAGTAACCACTACCGGGTTCTGATGTACCTGGATCCGCACACGAGGTGCAGGGAGTAATGTGAGTACACCAACTTAGAAGTAACGAACCCAAACTATGGGCTGAGAGGTAGTGACGGACTAAACCTCAACAATTATAATAATCAGCGTACACAAATGAGACATATTCACCGTTTATCAGATAATGAAACAGAATATGCCAGATATGACCAGTATCTCATGTATAACCCAGTATATTCTACATGCCAATATGTATATACAACTAGTGTGGAGATGCACGAGGTGCTCACAACCCTCACACCGAAGTCCACTCAGTACCGTATATGGCTCTCAGGCCCAGGGAAGATCCATCCCGGAATATGCATAAACATTGGTGACCGTGGTCACTCAGTACTGAGAAAAAGGCCAATTCAGCCCAACGGAGAAGATCCATCTCCGAAATACAACACTCGGACAAGATCCATGTCCAGGGACGATCCATCCCTCACATATCATCAACTTCGGATAAGATCCATGTCCAGGGAAGATCCATCCCTCACATATCATCAACTTTGGACAAGATCCATGTCCATGGAAGATCCATCCATCAATATCAATGCGCTCACAGGGGGTGTAAAGACTCCGGAGGGGCCCTATTAGCCCAAGCGCTATATCAAGCCAACGAAGGCATGATTAAAGTATCACTGCGGTGCGCAGTCCGGCCTCATAACTGTCTCAATAACAAGCTCTCGGCCTCACTCAGTCATTACTCTCCAGTCTCGCTCACATGAGCTCACAGATGCATGAATTAGCCCGAAACAATGATAAATATGTAAAATTTAACAATTACCGAGACCGAGGCATGAAATGATATGCTATGACAAGACTGAGTATATGAAATCAAATAAACACATAAGGAGACAGTAATATATGACCACTCGGTCTCAGCATTTTCGGCGTGAAGCCTTAGCATTTAATTTAACATGATTTCCAGCATGTTTGCATGTAAATGACTGCTCGGGTCTCAACAGTATCGGCGTGAAGCCTTTGTATAAAAAATTTATCATGATTCCTAACATGTTCACATTATTCACATTGATAGAAGCACATATATCATCAGGAAATAATCGCTAAACGGTGCCATGGGACGAACCAGGGCACAAGTCTCACGGTGCACGCCTGCACGCCCGTCACTTGGCATGTGCATCACTAATTCTAATCACATAAAAAGTAGTTTGGGGTTTCGAACCCTTAGAACCAAGTTTGGAAACGTTACTTACCTCAATCAAGCCGAAACTCAACTCTGCCATGCCCTTGCCGCTCGACTCAGCCACAAATCGCACTGAATCTAACCAAAATCAGTATTATATCATTAATATATTCTAAAGGAGCAAAACCCACATCAAAATTATTAATTTACATCACAAATTACGAAATTGGCCAAACCCGACCCCCGGGACCACATCTCGAAATTCGATAAAAATCACATCACAAGAACCCTCATCCCCCCACGACTCTATACATACCAAGAACATCAAAATCGGACCTCAAATGGCCCCTCAAATCCTCAATTAAAGGTCTCCAATTACAAGCCCGAATTCCCCAATTCTTCACCCTTAATCTCATAGATTTCATGCTTAAAAAACTGAAACATATAATATCGAGTATTAGGTTCGAAAACATTACCTCAATTTGTTTCCCCTTGAATCCCTCTTCAAAATACCTTAAAAGCTCCAAACCCATCTTCAAAAATGGTGGAAATAAGAAAATCGCGAAGGCTGGAAATTTATATACTCTGCCCAGGGATTCCGCACCTGCGGTTACTGGGCTCGCACCTGCGGTCGTAGGTGCGCATCTGCGATAATGATTTAAACCTTGACTTCCGCTTCTGCGGTCCACTATCCCCACTTGCAGACTTCCGCACCTGCGCCCTCAAGTCAACCATCTATTTTCCACATCTGCGCATGGACGTCCGCACCTGCGCCTTCGCACCTGCGGCTCCCCGTCCGTAGGTCGGCCACACCAGAAGGCCTGCACCAGCAGTCAATTTGCTGCATTTTCCAAACTTTTAACTTCCGTTAGCCATCCAAACGTCACCCCGAGGCCCTTGGACCTCAAGAAAAAGTACTAATAAGTCATATATCAATATTCAAACTAAGTCGAACCCTCGGAACACCAAAAATAATATCAAAACACCGAATTTCAAATCTAAGGATTTCTAAACTTTCGAGATTCACCAACGATGTCGAAACTAACCAAACCTTGTCCGAATGGCCTGAAAATTTGCACACACGTCCAAAATGACACTACGAACCTATTTCAACTTTAGGAATTCCATTCCGACCCCGATAGCTAATTTTCCGCCGCCGACTAGAAATTTTCCAAAAATTCAATTTCGCCAATTCAAGCCTTATTTTACTTCGGACCTCACAACCACATTCCGAACACACTTCTAAGTCCCAAATCACGTAACGAAGCTATCTGAGCCATAAAATATGCATTCCGAGGTCGTTTACCTAATAGTCAATTCCTAGTTGACTTTTCTAACCATAAGGCCAACTCAAGAGACTAAGTGTCTCATTTCTCTCCACAACCACTCCGAACCCGAACCAACTGACCCAACATAATATAATAGATCTGAAAAACAAATAATAAAGCAGAAATATGGGAAATATGGCTAAAATATCGGAATGACCGATCGGGTCATTACATTCTCCCCCAATTAAACATACGTTCGTCCTCGAACGTGCCCAAAGTTGTTCCAAATCCATCAAAATTGCCGTGTAACCTATCACACACATACCCAGGGGAGATCCCACGTCACTCTATCCCATATAGGTCCGTTTGATGAGAAATAAAAAGAAATATCGAAGTGGCAAAGAACTCACGGCGATCTCTGGGAAAACCACACGACTGCTGCAGCAAAGGGAAAGGACTTTCACCAGTTTCTTGAGTGAGAAGCGGATGTTGGTGAAAAAAGGAAATTGAGTTCAAGTTTGGAGCACATGGCATAAGAGGATGATCCTTGGCCATCGCCTGTGGTGTTAGATCAGAAAGGTGACCACATCTAGTTTTGAGGTTGGCCTAACCTAACTTGATGACACGCTTATAAAGTCCAATAGCACAACACAATTGAAATTTCAAAATCCAACCTGACCCATAAACCTTAGAACCAATTTTCCACTTCTGAAATAATTTACAAGATCAAAATTTCACAACTATAAACTGAATAAGTCTGAACAAGTCGTACCAAGCCATATCCGCAACCCAAGATGTAATCACATAATATACCGCATGACTCAAACACTCATAACGATAACTCCAAATCATAATAGCTGCTCAAGACAACCCAATCCTGGTACATAATCCCTTATCAAGCAATGCCTCGCTCTAACACTTTCATATACTGCCGACGATGAAAGAAATACGTCAAAACTAGAAACCATTAGTCCGACCAGCCAGTCATGGAGCTCCCTCTTCCTCCGACAGGAACTATAGCAGATCTTTAAGCCACTTCCGATATCATCCTTTCAACCATGCTGTAGTCAACTCTGGTAGCATGCATTCTAGGCTCAATGATCTTTTCTCCTCCAACACGGCCACTCGGATGACATGACGCATCAATGCAATCCGAAGCCATAACCTGTGCAACTCGTGCACTTAATAGCAATATTCCATGAACTCAAATCATAGAAAAGATTCACACGAGAGGGTTATCCTGTCATTAACAATTACCATCACAACACCATGCTAAGATCCTGACACACATCGTAAAATCAAAACACATGAATCTGAAACCAAGGATCATACCTCAACAAACTCCGCTACAATGCGCGATCCCATCCAAACGTTGGTCCATAAGAACTACCTCCAGCCGCTTTGCTCAAAATCCATAACCGTGCGCAGTTCGACATCAAGTACTTCCAGTGTATCGCCATAACCATGGGAGAATCAGAAGATACCATGCCCCACAAATCGGAAAGAACATAACCAATACGTCTCAATCTAGCAATACCCAATTACTTACCTTACTCAAATCCCGCTATAAAGCCCAAATAAATCCGCACCATATGTGCATATAACCAACCATCACCACTCATTGCAACACCTAAGGGTAAATCATAGATCACTCCAGAATATGAATAAACTCCATGACAATCAAATGGTACATCCCTTAACGATAGCAATTCGGGGTCAACAATTCCGACCCGGTACAGAACACACACACCCATACTGGGCTTGCCAATAACCCTAAATCACTCTGGTCACTCACATCAGATAGATAACTCTCCGAAGGTTCACAATGACTGAATGTCATTTACTAACAACTGACTAGTTGAGCTCGCGTCCTCACAGTCCACTACCACACAATAATCTGTTTATGAGAACTCTTAGTCTCGAAGTCCATGAAGCGCATAAATTACCATATCTGATCCCAACTCCACCACTCGAATATATAACACATCTCTAATGCTCAATCCTTCCCCGTGGGATACCCCTATAATTCTTCTGTGCCATTAAGCAAACTGGAATATCAGCAGTCGATCCAACAAGAGAGCGCTGCAATACCAATGAAGCACCCTTAACTCAAACACATTGCCCTTTCTGAAATGTATACCCTCATCAAGCTGCACCAATTAGCGATACCACTTACCTAGTCATCTAGAACTATCCGTGCTGCCTAAGAATTTATGACCTTCCTTCCATAGTATAACCGAGACTCTACACATGCAAATCTCAATCTCTACACAACATACCGCATGTTGATACCCAAGTTTTCCTAAAAATAATTTTAATTTGCATATATACCTCCAAAATCATAGATTACAAAATTGCATCACAAATGATTTAAAAGACATTCCTTGATTTAATTTATTATTCATGGTCCTATTAGACCAAATTATTTCATAAATAGCCAAATTGGCACCTATTGGCTATAATTGCAATAGCTTTGCAATTATAGCCCATGCATATAATTTTATACTATTTTTTACCATAAATTAGTCCTTTATATTTTAATACCAAATAATCATTTTTAAATTTTTCCATGCATGAAATTTATTTTTTATAATTAGTAATTATTTTATAAATTATTTTAACTAATTTAATTTGGGTATTTAACACATAACCCCATTTTATTTCAACTATAGCCTATGAAAACAGCCCAAAACACCTTATTAAACTAGCCCAATACACCCAGGCCCAAACCTTATCCTAACCCGACCCCGATCCATTTGAATCCTGAATGATCAACGATCCAGGTTATTTCTTTCCTAATTTAACCTAATGAACCCCCAAAACCCCTCAATCTCCTCACACACCCGCCGTCACACTTCAACCGTCTCTCCCAAATTCCCTCTGCCCTAACCCTAATTTCCCTCGCCGTTGCTTGCTCACCGTCAACTATGGTGGCTTACCACCATTCTCCAGCCTTAACGACTCTCCTACGCCGGGATTCCTGCCGTTTTTGAGGTCCTCAAGGGACCAGTGGCCGGTCCGCTCACACCTTGGCTTGTCCTCACCATCCTCAGGCCACCATGGCTCGATTTGAGTAAGATCGTCCTATTACTTGGCTAAACCTATGGGTTCTAAGCCGATATCTCTCATTTCTAGGTTATTTTCTTGAAACCCTAATTTCATCTCCTAACGTTTTTAGATTTGTAACAGATCTAAGAAGGTTCGAACTATATTTTGCTTGTTTTTATGAAAACCTTCCGATTTTCAAAGCGTCGCTTCATTTTTCCTAACTAGGGTTTCTGAAACTTTCTTCAAAATGATTTCTGGTATTTTAAGTGTTATTCTCTGATTCTCATGTGCTTAAGCGATTTTTTTAAGTTCTCCCTTAACCCTAGTTCGTTATGTTGAAATCCCTAATTTTTAGTACTATGTTTGGATTCTGAGATCGTCCTTGCTTGTTTGTTCATGCGATTCTGCTATCTGTTTGATTCCCTTGGATTCTGCTTTGATTAATTTGAATATGTCATGATTTTACCCTAATATGTCCTATTAGGGTTTCATATTTGATTCTTCTTGCTTATACTCGACTGGTATGCTTATTCATGGAAGCTTCTGTTATTTTCCTTAAAATCAGTGTTGTTTCGATTCTTTGAATCCTTGATTCACTGTGTTGATACTCCTATACTGATTTCTGACTATTTTTCCTATTTTTCACAACCTTTAAAATATTTCTTACCTTATTATGTGATTGACCGTGTTATTTATTTAAGTCTTATTACTTATTTCTTTAATTGAACATTTGTGTATCTACCCTAATTACCTACTTTGTACCTAGCGATGTGATCCTTTCTTTAATTGTTATCTTCTCTCTACCGTTGGTAAATTACTCCCTTAATTAAGGGAAGACTTGGCTGATTTTACTCTTTATTGATTATGAGGCTCCTCGATTACTGAACAATTTAATTGTTTGCCTTATTTTACCTATCTCTCAACTATTATATATGTTCTCTTCTCTTTTCATTACACGCACGGAACATTAGTTCACCAATTCTCTCCTACACTTAAAGTTTTCTGCTCTTTCTTGTTACTTGCTACTTCTATTGAACTAGCCGACTGTAAGCCAAGGCTAGTTATTGCACTACACTGCTCTATACTTTGTATCTGCTCTGCTTAATTGGTATGTTCTAATTTAAATCCAAGTTCCAAACTCTATCTGCTCTCTTACTACTTAGTTTACTGATTACTAGTCTATGCCTGATATTCTTAGCCTTTCAATATGTAATTAGCATGTTTAAATCACTGTTTCACTTAGTATGTATGAGATATATCATGTTCAACTTATGATTAACTAATCTAATGACCTGACTCTACTCCATGTCTGAAGGCTTGATTGTTTGCTTGTTTGATTACTCAGTTCTAATATTAATCTGCGTTGCTAAGTTATTTACTACCCCTAAGTACTTCTGATTATATGTTTAACCCTACCTAGAACAACTATGTTCCAGTTGTCAGTTCTAAAATCCATGCCCTATGTCTGTATTATTAGATATTCCTTAATCCCAAAAGCTTCTATGCTCCTGTTTGGTATGTGTTTCACTATATGTGTTGTATATGTCCCCAACTCCCAATTATCCCTGTGTGAATCATGTTGTTAAGAGATGAGGAAATTGTTTGCTGTGAGTTATTTAGCTGTTTTTTTTATTCTTCAAATGTTTACACTGTCCTTGTTCAAACTATTTTTCTAATCAACTCCTATATTCTTATAAAACTCACTTAACTGAGTCCTTTTCAATACTGTTTTCATATCAAAACCATGTCAAGCACTCTTACTCTACTCTTAAGTCCCTAGCTTCTGCCCCTCCAGTGTGTGACTGCCTTGGGATTCCTGTGAGATCCCTCTGAACTCTGACACACTGGGGCTGGCCCTTCCACACTGCACTTACTCAGTTCTTGTTATAAAAGTTTGGGTGTGAGCACTACCCGGGATCCTTGAGGTCCTTAGAGAACTCTGACACACCCGGACATGATATTGGATATGAGACTCTTGGCATTTGAGGTTATAGAGGCTTGGTATCCTCAGGATACATTTGGGCATGCTTCAAGCTCCCTATAGTCTAACCTCTTCTCTTTTATTTATTTATGTAATTCATTCAACTATTGTTTGTAATAATTATTGTAAACATATATTGGGGATGGTTAGTGAAATGGGTGGGGGGGGGGGGGGGTAGCTGATAATACTGTTGACACTATTGGGTAGAGAACATGCCTTAGGCTTTACGTTCTTTATATATGCATTAGAACCCACGTTTTAGGACTAATTTGTTCATCCAAATCATGCCAAACATGAATTAGATATCCTGTTCTTAGGACTTCATATTTACTACTTCAGCATATCACATGTCACTAATGTATGTTTTGCGTTGTATCAACCTATCACTTAGAGATCCTGCTCCTAGGACAATAAATAATATTGACATAAAACTGTCACTCTTGTGTGCAATTAGAAATTACGTCTTAAGAATCTTGTGCATTTAGAAATCATGTTTTAAGAATGTTGTTACTCTTGTATGCATTTAAAAAATATGTCTTCATAATTCTGCCATTCTTATGAGCATATTAGATGCCATGCTCTAGGATTTTGTTTGCATTTGTTTGAATATACCTAGTTTAACTACTAATCCATGAAAAGGTATAAAACAGTCTCACATATAATTGTCATGTTTTCTTTAAAATAAAACTGGTATCAATCCTTTCACTCTCAGATGTATCACCTAGAACAACATGTTGTAGGTTAAATACTTTCAAAACTGTTTAAGTACCTCGTAACTGTTGTTATGCACAAATTCTGGCCTAGGCAAGCCTTAGGTGATTAATCTCTATAAAACTGGAAAGTTGCTCTGATTGTGTTTACTGCTTAAAGATTCACAAGTTTAAAAATCAATAGGCAAACTGATAGGGCCTTGCCATTGAGTATATAAAAATAGTGTTGCGTATTTCTGTGCTTTTAATGTTCACTTAGATACCCTGTCTTAAAAATCATTTCTCTAATAAAAGCTGCCATTGTCTTTGTTTGAGACGTGCTATTTATTTGCTACATATATGTGGGGTAAACATGAGCCTTGTAACTGCTTCTTTTCCTTATCTGCTGGTCCTACTTGTTATTTGTTTGTTGCCTAGATTTTTCCGTTTTAAATACTTTAGGGTTGTCTAGAACTGCTCATATTTAGAGGTCCTAAACTCCTCCGGGACCACAAGGAAGGGACGGGTAACAACACACTTAGAGTTCGTTAAATAAAAACTCGCTTAATAACCAGCAAGGGGTGGGATAATGGGTAGAAAAAGGATATGATGGCTTGTGCGCTAATGCCACGTGTAGCCCCTCATTGAGGAGTGATTACCAGGCATTGTACAGATGTGATCCTATAGGATAAACAATTTAGGACTTCCCTTACCCTTTGTCATATATGTGTGCTTAGACTGCCAATCTGTCAAACCTTATTTTATCACATATGTGTGCTTAGACTGTCAATCTGTTAAACCTTATTTCGTCACATATGTGTTCTTAGACTGCCAATCTGTCAAACCTTATTTGTTTACGTATGTGTGCTTAGACTGTCTACTTGCTACTTGAATGAATTCACAAAGTATGTTTGGCCGGGACCCACAGTTGTGGACTTTGAGAGGTGCCTAACACCTTCCCCTTGAAGTAATTTCAAGCCCCTACCCAATCTCTGGTTATGCAATTAGTGTTATAAATGACCCTTAGTAGGTGCCCTAACGCACCTTAATTCGTTAGGTGGCGACTCTTCAAATTCCTTACATCCTTTTTTCCAAAAAGAAACGAGTTGTCCCAATAATTTCGAAAACCCTAACTGATCCGAAAGGAGAGGAAAAGAGGGGGAGGGGGCGCGACACCGCATACCCATGCCATCCTATGATAAATATGAGAACTTCATAACCCCTTCCGAGCCACAAGAAACTACGTACTCAACTAGCCAAGAACTTTACATTTGATCCCATCTAGAAGCAAAAATCACTAAACATCACATACTCCCCACGCTAGTAGAAAATATACATCTCTAACTATAGTAGAAACCATCCAGAACTATCTAAATCCCATTTGTGCAACACCAAATCGTTAGGACTGAATCCTCCTAACGCAACCAAGATACGCAAGTCACCAAAACCCAAGAGCATTGCTAAGAAACACCTGTAAAACTCATTGCCTCATAAACACCCCAAAGAACTATTCCTATCCCTTACCCTGTCGATCCGACCCATTACCAAGATGCCTTATTTACAAGTTCCTTCTGACTTACCTTCGAGTTGATAATCCTCATTTCCATAATACCGCAATTCTCAACCTAGTCTCACCACACGAGACCCAAACATAAGACTGTACTGCCTAAGGCTCGTAAGCCGTTGAATACTCTCTCAGATATCCCCAAAAGTACCACATTCAAAATACTTAACCTGCAGAGATTTCCTGCAAATCTAAATCCATTACCTTCACTTTCCTGATACTGATATGTAGAATCTATGATAATGTAGAAATGTCACAAGTATCGACACCCCCCAATGTAGACCTCAGTTTTAAGACAAGTACATATCCCGAAGATTCCCAATTGTTACATCTCACCTTGAATCCATCGGAACCATTCTCGAGAGTCATCCACTATACGCAAATCTCAATTACCCTGATCAAGAAGACAGAACGATCTGACCCCATTTGCACACCAACATACTAGGAAGTAATCTACACACTTGAAACAACAAGCAAATTCATACACTGCACCCACTACGCCTTTTACAATCCCAACTCACTCATTCAATAAACCCATCTACCCATAAAGTACACTACAACCTATATCGAAGAGTTTCTATTACCCGAGTCACTCCAAACTCCAACTCTGCAGATCATATCTGATTCACCAATATACCTCAAACAGAGACCAGCACAACATATGATCGTGCAATCACCTTACCATTAACATGATCCCCCACTTGGCTCAAAGCCATAGATCAAGACAAACAATAGCTCATAATGCCCATATGCTATCACCGCCACAGTACCACACTGCGATTCAACTAAATCCTTCATAAGCTCGTATACACAAATCATATGATATCTCGAATCATCTGAAAATCTCGCATACACCATTGTAATAGCCAATGCCAACTTCCACAAGTGGCCTAACTCAAATTGCAACATATATCAATTACTGATAAAAGAAGACTTGCTACGAAACCACCTAAGGATCACACAACCTCAGGACACCCCGCGGGAGATAGCCCTGCCTGCTTAGCCTCAAACTGACATCATATCTATACGCTTCCAAACATCATAGCTATCACGCAATCACTTTATCCTTCTGCATCTAAACACAACCAATGCCCACCCTCGAGGCATCACAATACGCAATATAAGGACATGAAGCTGATGGCAGAACTAACACCGGAGTTGTGGTCGAAGAAATCTTTGAGCTTCTGGAAGCTCTACCCATACTCTTCTGGCCACATGGATACTCTCGCTGGACAACACGTGTCCCAAGAATGCTACTGAACTGAGCCAAAATTCACACTTAGAGGACTTGCATAAAGCATCTCTTCCCTCAATCTTTGCAATACGACTCTCAAATGCCGAGCATGCTCCTCCTGACTACGAGAATAAACCAAGATGTCATCAATGAATACAATATTGAAGGAGTATAAATACAGTTGGAATACACTGTTAGTCAAATACATGAACGTTGTTGGGCATTGGTCAGCCCAAAAGATATCACCAGGATTTAATGACATAACAGGAAGACTCCACTTCCCTCCACAACTAAACTACATGAGAGGCCCTTCAATACACTCACAACTCGAAGCCATATGCCAACTCGAGATAGAAGTCAAACACTCAATAGTCCTTGCTACATATCCAGCCAATTTTTGTCACCATCAAACAATCTAAACACATCTCACCATCGAATAACTGTCACGACCCCAAATCCTAACAGGTCGTGATGGCGTCTATTGTGGAACTAGGCTAGCCAACTATCACATTACTACACTTTTGTTCAATTATAAGAGTTCACAATTCAAAATAAGCATGAAACCACAACATCAGATAATATAATTAAGTCTTAGCGTTCCCATATTAGCCTAAACAAACCTCCCAAGAATTGGAGTCAATAGTCATGAGCATCTAAGAATAGATAAATCTAACTCTACTAAAACTATAATATATTTCTCTGAATTAAGTGCAAAAAACATAATAAGGAAGGGAAGCAGAGAAGCTGTGGACGCTGAACAGCTACCTGGAAATCCCGTGAATCTGCAACTACAAGCAAGGATAGCTACTGCTCCAGACCGTCACCTGAATTTGTGCACAGAGGCACAGGGAGTCTTTATGAGTACACCAACTCAGTAGTAATGAAAATAAATCACAGTCTGAGAATTATAAAACACACAGTACAGATACACAATTCCACAAAACCAGTAAAACACCAAGTCTCCATGTAGTATTCATCAAATAATAAGTTCGAAATCAGTTTCCAGAAATCCCTTGAAAACAAGTGCAATATCAGTATGTCTCAGTAAAATTCTCAGTAAAACCAGTTTGAAAACGAAGTAAATCATAGTTAGAAAACTTAGTAAAATCATCATAAATCTGCCCCCCGGGCATCAAAATCATTTCTTGTAACAGTTGCCCCTCAGGCATTCTCTCAATCACTCAGTATCAATCATCACTCAGTATCAGCCCCGCGGGCAATCATCATCACTCAATAGGTACCTGCGCTCACTGGGGGTGTGTACAGACTCCGGAGGGGCTCCTACAGCCTAAGCTCTACAACAACATAAGGCCTGAAAGCCTCCTCACCTCTCTCATAAGGCCTGAAAGCCTCCTCACCTCTCTCATAAGGCCTGAAGCCTCCTCACAATATAGGCCTGAAAGACTCACTCAGTCAGACACTCTCAATTTGCCTTTAGGCCATAACATACCGGGTTCTCGACCCAAAACAGTATTTCATTTTTCAATAAACAGTATCAAAATACTCTAAGTGTCAAAATAATTTATCAGGAAAAGACTGAGTGTAAAATCATAGCATATCAGTGAGGAAAATATAGTAAACACAACCCTCAAAGGGAAAACAGATCGGCACTAGGCCCCAAACACGGCTTACAACCCAAATCATATCATAATAAAATAATACTAATTAAGCATAGGCTTAAAAGTCGGTTTAGCAACTCAATTGGCGGCCTAAATACGGAATATATTTCCAAAGTTCCAACCTTTTCATTTCAAAACTCGTGAAAGGGTGCATAGTCCGGGGTTTCATACCCACAAGGCCTGGATTTAAAGACATTACTTACCTCAAAACTAGCCCGAAACTACTTCACAATGCGTTTGCCTTTCGAATCAACTTCCGGATGCTCCAAATCTACCAAGTTTAGATTTTTATCATCAAATTATGCTCAAGGAATAAATTCCAATTGAAAAATATCGAATTTAGCTCAAAAATTCGAATTCGGTCAAAACCTGACCCCTGGGACCACATCCTGAACTCAGAAATTTCTATACCAAAATGTTCTTCATCCTCTCACGAGTCCTTACATATAAAGAACACCAAAATCGGAGTCCGTTTGACCCCTCAAATCGAACCTTAAAGGTCTCATAATCTCAAGCCCTAACTCCCCATTTTTCTACTGATTTTCATGAATTTAATACTGGGATTATGTTCTATAATCACCCATAATTGAGTTTTAATGATCAAAATACTTACCTCTATGAAGAACACTGATTTCCCTCTTCAAAAATCACCTCAAGAGCTCTCTGTCCGTACAAAAATGGTGTAAAAAGGGTTTAGGTCGCGGAAGGGTTTATTTATAGATGCCCAGTTATTTCTTCACCGCGATCACGGACTCCCTGTCGCGATCGCGGAGCACAAATTCTCAACCCCATGCGATTGCATCTCTCTTCACCCGATCGCGAAAACCATTCGACCTCGGCCCCCACGCGTCTGCCTTATCCCTACGTGATCACGATCCCCTCAAGCAATCGCAATGCCTGACATGCTCGACCTCTGCGATCGCGAGCACACTTATGCGATCGCAGAGTTTAAATCCTACCCCCTCTCAAAATGCCCTAAGAGACCGCGACTCCCTTCACGCGATCGCAGAGAGTAAAAATCTGCTGCACTGACACCAGAAAACTAGAAATTGCTCTAAGTCCAAAAATGCCTGTTAACCACCCAAAACCAATCCCGAGCCCCTCGGGACCCCAACCAACTTACCAACATATCCCATAACATCATTCAAACTTAGTTGCACCCTCAAAGCACCAAAACTAACATCAAAACACCAAAATCTCACCGGATTCAAGCCTAAGAAATTTGATATTTCTAAAACTCACCAACGATGCCGAAACTATCCAAAACTACTCCGATTGACCTAAAATTTTGCAGGCACATCCAAAATGACATTACGAACCTGTTCCGACCCCGATAGCCTATTTTCCAATACCGACCGGAAATCTCCAAAAACTAACTTTCGCCAATTCAAGCCTAATTCTACACCGGACATCACAAAATTATTCCGGACACACTCACAAGTCTCAAATCACTCAATGAAGGTATCCGAGCCATAAAATTCGTATTCCAATATCGTTTACCAATAAGTCAACTCTTAGTTGACTTTTCCCATTTTAAGACTATTTTTAAAGGCTAATTGACTGAACTCTCACTACAACCATTCGATTTCAAGCCTATCAACTCTAATACATCAAATACAGTATAACCAATCTATAACAAGGAAATAACAACAATTATAATGCAGGTTTTACGTAACGACGGACCGGGTCGTTACAATAACCCTCGCCACATAGTCATCCAGCCACAAAATCCCACCAATAAGGACACAAACGGACATATGGGTCCCCAAACATGCACTCACACAAACAAAATCTCGGCACTCAAGCCACAGACAACATCCAGCCTCAAGTCCTCCAGACTGGCCCATTATCAACAAGATCAAATCACATCTCGCACCTCACCCCGTGGAAGTCACAATCCGTCGATGCACAACTGATACTGAACGCTCACGTGTGCATTAGAATAAATGGAAGGAATTCAAAGAATTACGCTTTAGGTCGAATTAATGGATTCACACGACAAGAATTCAAGAAGGTGAGATTTTTCCTATGGGTTCTGTAGCCTCTCGAAGATAAGTACAAACGTCTTCGTACCGATCCTCAAGACTCTACTAAACCTTCTCATGACTAGTGAGACCTGTGTAACCTAGAGCTCTGATACCAACTTGTCACGACCCCAAAACACTCGATCGTGATGGCGCCTATCGTGAGATCAGGCAAGCCACACATTTCATTTATTATAAGTTATTTTCAGGAAAATCACCACATTTACAGCAAGAGTCTCGTTTTTATAAAGCATTTAAGATTTGAACATCATTAATAACATGAATAAAAGAAACACGATCCCATATCTAGTGTCACCGAGTCATGAGCTACTACAACCTAAGAATGTCAAAATACAAACTAGACAACATAGTCTGAATTATTAAAAGTGCGACAGGAAGATAGAGAAGGAGAAGAGGAGGTTGCGATCACTAGCTGCTACCTCGACAACTCCGAAGGGAATTCTGACAGCCGCTCAGTAACCACTACCGGGTTTCGAAGCTATCCGAGCCATAAAATCCGCATTCCGAGATCGTTTACCTAATAGTCAACTCCCGGGTGACTTTTCTAACCATAAGGCCAACTCAAGAGACTAAGTGTCTCATTTCTCTCCACAACCACTCCGAATCCGAGCCAACCGACCCAACACAATATAAGAAAGCTGAACAACACATAATAAAACAGAAATAGGGAAAACGAGGCTAAAACTCTCGGAACGACTGATCGGGTCATTACAGAATGATAAGTTTTAACTATTTTCATACTAATTGTACATTAAATTAAAATTAAGAAATATAGTTTAAGATGAATAACTAGGGTCAGTTTACTTATTTTCCTAAGTATAAGATCAGAATAACTAGGGCCATTCACTTATTTTTTATATTTTAAGACTTTAAAATTAATAAAAATTTATTTATTATATTTTCTTACATGAATTAAAAGATTGAAATCATTTAAGATTATTTTACTAAATTGTTTTCTTTAACTAAGATAATAAAATTCGTGATAAATATCAATATTAACTGTATGATCGTGATAACTGATAAAGCCATTCAAGTGATAAAAGTGAACACATATCAATAATATCATTCGCGACTAAATGAGATTTAATTAGTTCAACCAAATTATCATGTCACTAAAATATTATCAACAAATGAATAATAATTAGTTAAGTCAAAAAAATATTTTAAAATGTATATGCAGATAAAAATAAATATTATATTATCTTAACGATTCATGCACATCAAAAGTTGAATTGTTAATTGACCTTTATATATTTTTGAGAATTATATTACACCACGATACACTTTATATTGTATAAAATAACAATAATAATAATAGTAAGAAGTACTGATTTTTACCTTAAGTTTTTTTGACAATTTACTAGAAAAAGATTTAGCTGGGTTTAAATAGTAGTCATCCAATTAAATTCTTTGTATGATAATTAAACCAAATAATATAGAGTTTCATATTGTTGCATGATATTACAGTACAAGGCTTACATATTATTCTATTCGTATGATCTAGGGGTGTCAATGGATATTCGAAAATCGACTAAACCGACCGAACTGTACCGCACCGAACCGATTTTTAGGTTTCTTTTAAAAAAATCGTAGGTTTTTATATAAATCTATAATCGCACCGATAATTAGGGTAGTGTTTTTTATTTTATGAAAATAAGCCGAAAAAATACCGAACCGTACCGAATAAATTTTACATGTGAAAAATATATTTATATAGTTAG
>ML281802.1:9402-24628 GCA_005239495.1 Nicotiana undulata
CCTCCTCCTACGATGAAATTAAGAAAAACTTCGACGAATTCCGATGTCGTAGTTTCGCTTCTTCTTCATCACCCATTTCATTTTAAGAACTCTACGAATCCAATCTCAATAATAAAAATAATAATTCCCAGATCCATTGGAATGTTTGACCTCAAAGCTATTCACACAAATAGCTGCAATTTTAGATCCAAAATGTAGCTGGGTTTTGTTTGTTTTGTTTAAGGAATAATACCTGTCGGGGGGAGGGAAGGGTTTCAAAGTTAAGGAACCAAATAATAATGTTAAAAAAGAAGAGAATTTTTTTGCCACGTGTCATTTAAATAAGGATTGGGATAAAAAGAATAACAGCTGAACGCGCTTATATTTTTTGTTAAGCACGCGCATGCCATGTACCAAAAATAGTGTGTCTTAGTTACACTTTTGAAAGGTTGCATGTGTAATATGATATTCGTCCTCAAAAAATGTGTAATGGGGATTTGGGGTATAGGTCAGGTGGCTACTTATGTATTTTGCCTTTTATTTTTTGTCTATTTATAGTAGCCAATGAATAAACATCATGTAATCGTAGTTCTTTACCTGAGTAGTAGTTATTAGTGTCAATTGGTATCATTTATTTTATTAAATAGTGTTAGTTCGTTTTGATTAAATATAGTTCTAAAATCATATGTAATTTCTTCACTAATGATATTTTAGAATCAAATATAACATAATATACTAATGACGTTCTCGGTGTCAAATCCCAAGAAGCCAACAATGTTTCGGTTGTTGGAATTTATTGAATTGCAATTTAATCAATAAGTTTTCTTTAGTTGAACTTACTGTTGCCAGTGGGAGAGAAATGAAGAGGTAATTAGGTGTAATCCTTATTTGGGTAACTTTTTAATCCACTATGCATAAGTATAGAAATAAATTGGGATTAGCGTGTTTTCTTCCCAGCCTATCACATAAATGATGTTGCGCACAAGTATTACACGTTATAGGGATAACACCGATTGTAGTTATTTATGACGCAAAAATAAGCACACAATATAGCTGTGTAAGATAATGGATATAAAAGGATTTCCAACTTATGATATATATATATATACTAGTTGGAGATAGTTCGTGCTCAACAAAATTATGCCTCGGGTAGAATATTTTCATAAAATGATCCTTTTTTAGATAAATATTTAATTTTATGTCCATTTAGATTCTTGTTTAGATCTTATTTTGTACACTACACATTCAGGTGAATTAAAAATTTGAGCGACTGTTTTCACAAAATTAAAATTTTTGGTCTATGTCTTCCATTGGAAGCATTATAAGTATATATTGTGGTCTACATCGATACTACTATAAATTTTCGTTTGGAACTATAGACTGTGGCCTACTTTTGCTAATACTGTTATAAATTTTCTTCGGTTAAATTTTTATTAGAAACTATAGATCATAATCTCTTAATTTTCACGTCTGATTAGAGTTTATTCTTTCGGTATAATTGAATAATTCTTATATTGATGTATTGGTTTGTTTTAACTAAACTATCAGACTGAGAAATATTACTTTCAAATAGAAGTAGTGGTGGATGCACAATAATGGAAGCGTGAGATTTGAACATACAATTTGTTGTTAGAATGCATATATTTTAGTTTGAGAAATTACATTAACCAAAAGGAAAAAAAGATGAAAAAATTACTCTAGAGTTGATGTGAAAAACTAAGCAGATTTGCTCATAATTGATATGGATAGTACTCGACAAAACGACCAAGTTAACTTACTATATTACTTTTAATTGTCTTAAATTTGGTGAGGTCAATAGAATATTGGTCAAAATATAATACATAATCTTTTGTAGTTACTTTTTAATATCTTCACCTTTTCTTTTATTGTTCCTTAAATATACAAAAAAAAAAAAATGAAGTTGAAACTTGCAGATTGGCTGCATTTTAAATAGCTTTTGAGCAACTCTCTGTTTTGATTTTTTCCTTTCATTCATGAAGAACTGAAAAAAAAGAAAAAATAAAGAGAAAGCAACAGTTCTTATATAAGCATTTTTGGCCCCTAGTCTTTGCTCTTTCTAGTTGTATTTTGAAGTAGTAATTTTGATATAAATTTATTGTAAGTTAAAATTACCTAAATGAGAAGCAGTAAGTTAGTATTCATGTATTTTAAGATATAATAATTATTTCAATTTGTTCATGCACGTATTACTTCTATCCCTATTCTACAAATAATAATGTTATTACTTGTTTGGCAAAATGGTTAATAGAAAATAGTTAACCCCCTATATTATTCATTAAAAATGGGTTGAATAATGAACTTTTTAAAAACGGGTCAAATACGGATAAGAATCATATTATCCATTTAGAAAATGGATAGCCAATGGAGAACCAATGAGTCTAACTTTTACATTTGTAAAGCCTCAAAGTGGGGGTTCCTCAAGTTAGGGAGACTAAGAATTCTCCCAAAACTAATTATATGCAAGAAGTCGCGGATAGTATGGTTACCCATATTATCCGCCGGTTAACCCATTTTTATCCCTGTTAAAGATGGGTCGGATCGGATAATTTTTTCGTCTTTTCATTACCTGTTTTCGACCCGAACCATATCCGACCCGACCTGCCTGTTTGCCACTCCTACGGTATTTTAATTTATGTGGTTATTGAAATTTTAGGCTTTAATTTGTTGACTTTCGTAACTTTTTACTATTTTAAGTGTAGTGCCTCTAGAATGTTGAGCCAAAAAATTAGTTCAGATATAATCGTATTTTTTTTTAAAACTTGATTTTGTATCTTAAATTTTTCAATTTACTATCACTTACATAGTGCTGAAGCAATTGCCTTATTCTTGAGCACTGTAGTATTACCATTTCGTTATGTAGTTGGCATTATTTCTGTCTTTGACAATTCTAAAGCTAATTAATCATATGATGCCAAACTCTTATACTTTCATATGATTTAAGAATAGTAGACAAATGCCTATCATTAATTTCTATTTTATGTAATTAGTATTAAAACCATTTAAAAAGCTAATCACATAGAAACGTCCAAACAAAAAAAGTTTTCAAGTATCTTTACGTAAGATCTTAAGATACAAGTTTCAAGTTAAATATTTATACGTAATTTCTACATTTTTAAACGTAGTTGATTAATTTACACATACTGCACTTAAACTAAATCAAAGTACATAATTGAAGTGCATAATTAATACCTGTAATGAGAATTTAAATGGACCTCATGTTATCAAAGTTGTGCCTAACAAATTTTCAAATTTATCCCTGATTAAGCAGATGAACTAATATGGAATAAAGAATAATGCTATGGTAATGGGCCCAGTTCTTCAATGAGTAGTACAATACAAAATGGTTATATCCTTGCAAAATAATAGCAACCGGTAAAACAAAGACTCAGATGGGACCCATATCTTCATAAAAGCTTTTGTAAACTAATGGTGATGTATGATGATATAAGCAAGTGGCAATTCGGTCTTTGTCACTTAAATATTTATTTGGAAGCTATAGTAAGATGCTTTTTTATCCAATTAGATTACTCCATTTCATGTGAAACAGTATATCCTTGAAGTGCCAAGCATGCATGTTGACCATCACGTACTTATCCTTTCTTATAGTATAGTATATATATATATTTATATAACAGATATGTACTTATGACTAATGTGCATCAAAAGTATTTGATTTAAATGATCTGTCTAATGACGACAAGAAAACGTTATACAGTCATTATTTTAATAATTTATACACTGTTCAATTGTGAAATGTAATTTGTGGTAAATATTCTCCGATGCGACACTTAATCACCTCAGGGTTGTTAAGCTTGAAGGTATTACATGCAAAAGACCTCAAATGTAGCTTATCAAGCTTCTATTAGCCGAGTCTCCGATGCTGGTGAGAATGCTAATTCAACCTAACAAAGAAAGACTAAAGGTACTTGCTGAGATAAAAAAAAATTCCAAGGGCATCACCTAAAGCAGAAGTTGACTATAACGTAAATAATAATTGTGTTTGATCTCTAGTCATTTATCAGACCATGATCTTGGCTTAAATATTTGTTAGTTAAGATGGATGTTGTAGCATATGATTGTGTTTTGCAAACATAAGTCAAATTGGTTAGACGTTTTGATGTATGAGCTTGCATGATCTATCATCTATGAAATGAGACTAGCTTTCTATCTGAACGAAGCGAGTAGATGATTACTAGTGATCCCATTATTGTGTTTCTTTCTTTCTTTCCTAAATTTTGAGCCCGTCAAAGAATCATATAAATTTGAACAGAGGGAGCGAGTAGATGATTATTAGTGATTCATCTGTTGTCTGAGTTTGAATCTTTACATATTTTACGCACATTAGCCAATGGAAGAAGCTAAGAAATAGTTAGGGACTGTTAACTAGTCCTAACTGCCCAAGAAATTCTTTGTCAATTGTAGTTGTTCATCACTGAAAGACGTAGCAAGTTGAGATGAATTGATTTTATGACTTTTTCTTTATGTTTCTATTAGCAATTTTACCAGTGTAATGTCTTATATCCTGGAAAATATCATTTGTAACTATTCCATAGATGATAATAATCTTGAATATCTCATCATTACTAAGAATGTCTTTGGCCATAAAAGGGTTATTGAGAAATTCCCATCTTTATCTTGTGGCCTGTATTGGACAAGAATTAGTGCAATTGAAACACATTCTACCGTAAACCAAAAGGTTACTGATTCCAATATTTTTGTACTTTGGCATAATCGATTGTGACATCCTGGATCAATTATGATGAGACGAATTATAGAAAACTCAAATGGGAATCCATTAAAGAATTTAAAGATTCTTTTAAATAATGAATTTTCTTGCACTTCTTGTTATCAAGGCAAGTTAATTATTAGACCATCACCAACAAAGGGAGGTATTGAGTCCCCTGCGTTTTTGGAACGTATACAAGGGGACATTGATAACTAGGGATTTTAGCCTATTAATTGCTCTCTTTTGCTTAGATTTTGGGTAAAAAATGCATAAAGGTATTCCCGAAAACTAACTTAATGTGCTTGCTTGCATGGTTTGGTCAAAATGAGGCAAATAAGCCATAATCAACTCATGAAGGAGTTAAACTTGCACAAATCCAAGGTAGAGACTGGAGTTCTGAGAGCAGCAGAAAAGCGCGGCCGCGTAAAGACCACCGCGGAGGCAGCCACTATTACACGGTCCGCGAAGGTAGATTTAGAGAAGTTGCTTGGAGTACTAAAATCACCGCTGACCGCATTGGAAAAGTACGGCCGCGAAATCTGTGGAGCGACCACGATGGGATTTTCGCTGAGAGTGTGGTTCGAGATTCAGAGACCCTGCAATTTAGTCTTAACTGAAGAACGCGGTAGAGGCCGCGATGGAAGCTCACGTTGATGCGGTTGAGATTATGCGATCCGTGAAACTAAGCCCAATCTAAGCCCAAAATTGAAGAAATGTGGACCACACTCATTATTACGCGGCCGCGAAAGCTCAAGCGCGAACGCTTAGGGCAATTACGCGTCCGCGAATCCTCTGCATGGGCATTTTTATCCGAAAATTTTAGCTGTGTATAAATAGACCTTTCTGACATTTTTAGGTCAATTTTTGTTTTAGAGAGCACGTGAACGACTGCGTTTTACCTTTTTGAGTAATTTTAAAGTAGATTTATCTTCAATCTTTAGATTTCATCTTGTATTTGAATATTATGGCTTATATTTCATCTTTATCTTTGATTTCTGCTACTATCATGAGTAGCTAGACCCCATAGCTAGGGTTGTGATCCAACCCTAGTGTGGGTATTTAATGGGTCTTGAATTTTAGGGATTAATTGTTTATGGGTTAGTTATATTTAGCTTAATTCATGCTTTAATATTAGAATTGGTTGTTGCAAACACTAATTCGTGCTTTTGTGACTTAGAATCTTCTTGAGAAAGAGAGACTAAGTCTAGGAAAATTAGGCTAACAAGGAATTAGGGTGAATTCAAGAGATTGATAGCCCAAATTAAAGGGTTAAACCTAGAGATAGTAATACCCGACTTGAGCCAATATCATTTGTTATGCATGAACACCCATTTGGACTTGAGAAAGCCAAATCGGGCAGTGTCACTCAAACTAGCGAGAGGTATAAAGTGAGCACTTATGTGTGATGGTTATATCACGACCCCAATCATAACAAGCTTGTCCTAGATTCTTGATACCCATTAGATACTTACCTAGACGAAAGTCACTTCCCTAGTGCCTTTTAATCCTTGAAAACCTTTCACAAAAATACTGTACTTAGATTAATCTTAGCATTCAATAGTATTAAATCTAGAATAGAATCAATCACAACAATGTTTAGAAGTGCAATTAGAAATAACATGCACCTCTAGATTAGTTAGATACCCAACTCCAAACCTAATTAACTCCCTGTGGAAATCGATCCCGACCTCATCGGGTAAAACTGCATCGACCACTCCCCGCTACTATATAGTGGTGTAGGGTTGGAACCAATCATTTTTTGGCGTCGTTGCTGGGGAGTTGGACAGTTTTGGCTATCTATATAACTAGTTGTGTCTTATTTTTCTTTCCTTTTGTTTTACTAACTTTTGTGTGTTAATCACTTTAGGTACTAATGGCGCATAACGGTCCTCTTGGAAATGTTCTTCCGGGGGAGGAGGTAGATGACAATGGTGAGGATGAGGTTAATCTAGTACCTCAAGCCCAAAGAAGAGGCCGCCAGGCCAATGACCACATTCCAAACCCTCCCCCACCTCCTCCATGGGCAGCACACCGGGTGCTTCCAATGAAGGTTACGCAAGTGCAATTGTCCCACTCCGGATCCGGGCGGGAAATTTCCAGATTACAAATGTCATGTTGACCTTATTGGAGCAAAGAGGGTTCTTCACTGTCGCTCCCCATCATAATGCATATAAACATCTGAAGGGTTTTGTAGACACCTGCCGGGGGAGCAAACAGCCGAACGTGTCGGAGGATGCACTGAGATTGAGACTTTTCCCTTTTTCACTTAGAGGGAAAGCTTTGGACTGGCTCGAGAGGCTACCCAACCTTTCCATACACACGTGGGATGAGTTGGCAGAAACGTTTATAGCCAAGTTTTTCTCATCGGGATATATGGCGGCATTGAGGGATGAGAACCGAGCCTTTAAACAGGAACCTAATGAACCCCTTAATGAAATCTGGGAGAGATACCGAAAAATGATCAAGGAATGCCCAACAATGACATGAATGAATCAATGATCCAACATACATTCTGTAAGGGTGAATCAGCTAGCTGGGGGAAATTTTTTGAAGATGCCTTATGTCGATGCTTATGACATACTTGATGAAATGGCTGACACTTTTCAGCTTGGCAAAGTCGGGCAAATGTTCCTCAAGGTGACCCGAATGTAATACATCTTCACAAGGAACTTCATGACCATGGACAAGTCATAGCTGAGTTGACAACTACTATGAATCAGCTAGCAAAAGCCCAACTTTAGCAAGTCCAAGGGACAAAGCAAGTAAACGCCATGGAAGGGGTAAATCAAATGGTCAACAAGAGGAGACAACACGATCAACAAGTGAAAAACAATCAAGATCAGTATGAGTAGAGTGGTAGTGGTTACAACCAAGACGATTGTAATGATGATCAAAGCGAGGAAGTTTTATATGCCGACAACTATCAAGGAAAACAGAGCAAATCTCCAAATCAACAATGGATATCGCAAGGGAATAATCAAAACTAGGGCAACCAAGGCCAAGGGAATTGGAACAATGGCAACAACAACAATTCGAACAATTGGGGGAACAATAATAACAATTGGGGCGGCAATGGAAACCAAGGGGGTTGGAATAATAATAACAACCAAGGCAACCGGGGGTCGGGCTTTAAAAGTCCCCCGATGTATCAACAACCCAAAAATCCTCCTCCATATAAATCTCAAGGGCAAATTTCTTTAAACAATGCGACGGGGCGGATAGAGAGTATGTTTAAACAAATGATGGGAAGGAATGACGACTTGGATGCCCAAATAGCTTCCCATACCACTTCAATCTGCAACTCAGAAGTACAAATGGGTCAAATATCTCAAGCATTGAACACTCTCTCTAAGGGGGAACTACCAAGTGACACGGTAGTAAACTCGAAGAGTGGGAACAATACATGCCATGCTATGGCGGTGACCACACGGAGCGGTAGAGGTGGAGAAGCTAGTACCTCTAATCAAAAGAAAGTTGTGTGTGATGATGTTGTGTTGCAAAATGATGATGATCCAATAATTTATGAGCAAGTTAATGATGAGAATTTGAATGATAAAGTGAGGATCGATATTCATGACAATGAGGAGGAGACTTAATATGATGTGAACCCGTATAGGGAACACGAGATAGATATACTTGATACGATAGTGCCGAAAGACAATGCCCCTTTGCCAAGGAATCCTCCACCTTATCCTCAAAGACTTGCAAAGCAAAATAATGAAAACCAATTCAAGAAGTTTATTGAGATGATGAAAATCTTATCAATCAATGTGCCCTTGGTGGAAGCTCTTGAGCAAATGCCGGGATATGCCAAGTTTATGAAGGACTTGGTAACTAAAAAGAGATCTATGGATTGTGAGACCATCAGAATGGCTCATCAAGTGAGTGTCATTGTGCACTCGATGGATCCAAAGCTTGAATATCCCGGCGCTTTTACAATTCTTGGCACCATTGGTAGTGCGTATTTTGAAAAAGCCTTGTGTGATTTGGGAGCAAGTATTATTTTGATGCCATACTCCATATTTAAGACATTGGGTATTGGAAACCTATATCAGTCCGGGCCGACAAATTTATTTTGCCTGCTGATTTTGTGATTCTCGACTGCGAAGTCGACCATGAGGTGCCTATAATATTGGTAAGTCCTTTCCTAGAAACAGGAAGGCATTGGTTGATGTGGAAGTAGGGAAGCTCACCTCCCGGGTGGGCGATGAAAAGGTTGTTTTCCACGTGTGCAAATCAATGAGGCAACCAAATAGTAATGAAATTTGCTCTTTGTGGATCTTGTAACGAAGGTGATAGTTGATGACACGAGTGCCATGATCAATGTGGAAGAACCTATGGAAGCTGTGTTATTAAACCATGAGGATGATGAAAGGGAAGGCTTGATTGAATGTGCAAATACCTTGCAAGGAATGGGATACTACCCATATGGGCCCCGTAAACTCTCCTTGGACTTGGAAAGCCGGGTGACTCCACCAACAAAGCCCTCGATGGAGGAGCCACTAACATTGGAGTTGAAGCCTCTACCTTCGCACCTCATGTATGAATTCTTAGGCCCTTCTTCTACATTACATGTTATTCTTTCTGCTTGCTTAACCAAAGTGCAGGTAAACTCCACCCTTGAGGTGCTTCAAAGAAGGAAAAAGGCAATTGGATGGACTTTGGCTGACACTCGGGGTATAAGTCCCGCCTTTTGCATGCACAAAATTATACTTGCGGATAATGCCAAACCCTCCGTAGAACATCAACGGAGGTTGAATGACGCTATGCAAGAGGTCATCAAGAAGGAAACTATTAAATGGCTTGATGCAGGGGTTGTGTATCCTATTTCGGATAGTGCATGGAATTCACCGGTGAAATGTGTGCTAAAAATGAGGGTATGACCGTGGTGAAACATGAGAAAAATGATTTGATCCCCACTAGGACTATGACCGGATGAAGGGTCTGCATGGACTAGTGAAAGCTGAACAAAGTGACCCGCAAAGATCATTTTTCATTGCCCTTTCTTGATCAAATGTTGGACAGACTTGCCGGGCGTGCCTACTATTGCTTTTTGGATGGGTACTCTGGGTACAACCAGATTCTCATTGCCCCGGAAGACCAAGAGAAAACTACCTTCACATGTCCGTATGGAACATTTGCATTCTCACGGATGTCGTTTGGGTTATGTACACCGGCTACCTTTCAACGGTGTATGATGGAAATATTTACGTATATGGTGGAGGACTTCCTCGAAGTCTTCATGGATGATTTTAGTGTTGAGGGGGACTTATTTGAAAAATTCTTGAACAATCTTGACAAAGTGTTGGCTCGCTGTGAAGAGACAAATCTAGTGCTTATTTGGGGAAAATGCCACTTTATGGTCTAAGAGGGCATTACCCTCGGTCATAAAATCTCAAAGAACGGTATTGAAGTGGAAAAGGCGAAGATTGAAGTGATTTCAAAGCTTCCTCCTCCTAATTCCGTCAAGGGAGTCAGGAGCTTTCTTGGGCACGCGGGGTTCTACCGAAGGTTCATCAAAGATTTCTCCAAAGTGGTGAACCCCTTGTGCAAGTTGCTAGAAAAGGATGCAAAGTTTGTGTTCAATGAAGAGTGCATGAAAGCTTTTGAGCTTATCAAGTATAAATTGATAACCACTCCCATCATTACCGCACTCAATTGGATCTCACCATTTGAGCTCATGAGCGATGCTAGTGAAGTTGCGGTAGGAGCGGTTTTGGGGCAAAGGATAAACAAGATATTTCATCCGGCTTATTATGCAAGAAAAATGATTAATGACGCCCAATTAAATTATACGATGGAGGAGAAAGAGTTGTTAGCCATTGTGTTCGCCATGGAAAAGTTTAGGCCACTCATGGGTGCGAAAGTTATTGTTCACACCGATCACGCGGCACTCCGTTACTTGATGACCAAAAAGGACTCGAAGGCTAGATTGATGAGATGGGTTTTGCTGCTTCAAGAATTTGACAACGAGATCATTGATAGAAACAGAAGTGAGAATCAGGTAGTGGACCATTTGTCCGGCTTAGAAGAGGAAGGGAGGCCCAAAGATGGTTTAGAAATTAATGGTGCATTCCCGGATGAGAAACTCCTCTCCGTTTCTTTGAATGGTATGCCTTGGTTCGCGGATGTTGCTAATTTCCTTGTTACCGGCATTGTCCCGAGTGAGCTCTCTTCTAACCAAAGGAAGAAGCTCAAATGGGGCAGTTTGAATTATTATTGGGACGAGCCCTATTTGTTCAAAATTTGCAATGACGGTGTGATCCGTAGATATGTACCGGAGGAGGAGAAAATGAGTATTCTTGATGGTTGTCATTCCTCATCCTACGGTGGTCATCACGGTGGGGCAAGAACCGCTTCAAAAGTTCTTAGCTTTGGATTTTATTGGCTGACCCTATATAAAGATGCAAGTGAGCTTGTTAAGAAGTGTGATGAATTCCAAAGAGCTGGGGGAATTTCTAAGAAGGATGAAATACCTCTCACCACTATTCTTGATATTGACATTTTTGACGTGTGAGGCATAGACTTCATGGGGCCTTTTGTGAGTTCCTGTGGTAACACCTACATTCTGGTTTCTGTTGATTATGTTTCCAAGTGGGTTGAATCCGTGGCTTTGCCCAACAATGAGGCTCGGAGTGTGGTGGCGTTCTTAAAGAAAAATATCTTCACAAGATTTGGCACTCCTCGGGAAATCATCAGTGATGTGGGTTCTCATTTCTGCAATAAGGCCTTCGACACTTTACTTTCCAAGTATGGTGTCAATCATAAGGTGTCAACCCCTTATCATCCCCAGGCTAATGGACAAGTTGAGGTCTACAACATGGGAGATAAAGAGCATATTATCAAAAACTGTCAATGAAAATAGAACGGATTGGTCAAGGAAACTTGACGATGCTTTGTGGGCTTATAGAACTGCGTACAAGACTTCAATAGGTATGTCTCCGTACCGGTTGGTATTTGGTAAAGCATGACATTTGCAGGTTGAATTAGAGCATAAAACCATGTGGGCTCTAAAGAGGTTAAATCTTGAGTGGGATGTTGTAGCCAATCTCCGAGTGGAGCAACTCAATGAACTAGATGAGTTCCGGTTTCATGCCTATTCCAGCTCATCCTTATATAAGGACAAACTGAAGTACTTGCACAACAAATATGCCCGGAACAAGGAATTCAAGTAGGGTGATTTGGTTCTTCTCTTCAACTCCCGTTTACGACTATTTTTGGGAAAGCTCAAGTCAAAATGGAGTGTCCCTTTTGAGGTGGTGCATGTGTGCCCTTGATTTGAAAAACAAAAGTGGTGAAATCTTCAGAGTTAATGGTCACCAAGTGAAGAATTACCTGGGCAAGTTTGATGACAGCCATGTGGTGGCCTTGATAAATTTCCAATGATGATGGTAACATGCGTCGTGTCCCGACGTTACTTCAGACGCTTCTTGGGAGGCAACCCATGAGTTTTTCTTTCTTTCTCTTTTTGATTTTCTTCTTAGATTAGCCTTTGTGTTGAGCTAACTGGTTGTGAAGTTTGTGTAGGAGTTGTTGTATGGGCAGGACTTTGTGCTGGACAAATTTGCCTAAGTGTGGGGAACTACGCTGACCGCGCTCATAATTTCGCGGTCATCAACAGCTTCTCGTGGGTGCATAAATTGTCAGTGGACGTAGACTTGAAAAGCCCATAATATCAAATCTCTGAAGTTGTATTCGGGTCCGCATTCCAAATTTTGCAGTACGCGTTATTCTTTCGCGGCCACGCCCATTTTCCGCTCTCAGTGAACCTGTTTCTTAAAAGGCTCTTCGAAAGGTAGACCGCGATGGAATTCCGCGGACCGCGCTCAGGTAAGTCGGTGGGTCCCCGTACTTCTAGTATAAATAGATAAACCCGTACTTCTAGTATAAATAGATAGTCCTTGGGACTTTTACACTTTTCGAACCCCTCACTCTCACCGCATTAGACCACTATTCATCCTCCCCTTCTTTGAACTTCAATCTCATCTCATTAATCAAGAGTTAGTTTTCTACCACAAATCACACAACTGGTATGCTCAAATTTTTGTATTAATTTTATTTATTTCTTTTCTTTTCTTTTAGTTTTACTTTTTATTTTTAGTTAGGGTTAATACATGCCAAAATCAAAATCATGCTTAATTGATGCTTATAGCCATGTGGGTAATTGTTTTACATGCCTAATGGGGGAAAGGGTTGTTCACTATGATTTGAATTTTGCGGACAACGGTCCAAATTACGTGGTCCGCGTTCATGCTTTTGTGAGAACTGAGTAGGTTGATATGTTCGCGGATGCGGTGAATTTTACGTGGTCCGCAGATGACTTTACATTGCCGCGCCCATAATTTCGCGGACCGTGTTCATGATCTTCAAAGAGTTAACAAATTGGTTCCACGACCGCGTTTGATGTTTCGCGGCCACGCCCTTTATTTTGCGGTCAGAGGACACCAATGTTCAGAGAGTTTGGTAGTCTGATCCCAACTATCTCGCGGTCGTGCTCCCTTTTACGCGGACCGCAGTGGCCCTTTCGCGGTCACGCCTGTTTTTCCGCTGACAGCGGACCCCTACTTTGAGAAACACTGTGATCATTTCATCCACTTTCCTTTGATGATTCATTAAACTATAATACTAATGAGCTTTCACTTATTGTGTATGCAGATAATGGTGCGATCACATGGCGGTCCTGAAAAATCACAAGGGAGGGGAGAATCTTCCCGAGGCCGGGGTAGAGGGAAACAGACTGCACCCTTGGAACCTCAAAAGGGTCATTTGCAAGAAGCAAACCCTCCGAAGACCCTCTCCCGAATCTTCTAAGACTAGTGAATATGTACTATGTAGGGAGATTTCTGAAGGGGAAGCTGCCCAACCTCAACAAGAGGCACAATCACAGCCCTACCGCCTCGTCAATGAATCTATCTCCTTGTCTGAGTCGTCTGATGTCTCAGAAGGAGGTAGCGAGACTTCAGCACCATCCTCTCCGCCTATGGAAACTCCACCCTCAACAACAGCTTCCCCCATCAATCTTGATGAGGAAGATGTCCCGGATGACGAGAGAGGTGGCGATACCCAGGTGGGGAGTTTGGTGAGATCAAGAAATCCCGTAGTATGGGAAGATATATTTGTTAGGGAGAAAGCCTACCACAAGTTTCGGGAATGGTGGCCACAAAGGTCACTCACCCTCAAGAGGCAATTCATAGAAAGGGATCTTCTACTCCACAATCACAATGTGAAGAAGAAATTTGACGAAAGAATGGGGAGGAAATTCTTCACTAGCAAGCTACCGGAGGCCAATGAGTACTTAGTCAAAGAATTCTACGCCAATTTACCACATCAAAAAGAGAACCTATGTGACTAAGGTACGGAACCGGAAGATCAGATTTGATGGCCCGATTCTGAACTCATATGCCGGGTTCGATGATGTGGATGAATCCCTTTACTTGTAGAGGGTGGCATTAGATGAGGCAGCCCGTCCTTGGCTGGGAAGGGTGATAGCCATCCCTGGGACAACTCCAGCTTGGCTTACACCTGGGGTCCTAATTACTAGAAACACTCTGAGCTTTGAAGCAAAAGGGTGGTGCACCTTTGTTTGCAGCCGGCTAGATCCCTCCCAGCATGACAGTGATATCCCAATTTCCCGGGCAATAGTTGTGGCTTCTATCATGGCAGGGTACCCGATAAATGTGGGAAACATCATGGATAGAATCATCACCAAAGCTATCGCGAAGGAAAAAAGATCATACCCTTACCCCAACTTCCTCACTATGTACCTGAAGGACCAAGGGGTAGAGGGGAGGGACTTTGACAAAAATATGAAGCCGGAGAGGCCCTTCCTGGTACAGTTTTCAGGGAGCAGAAAACCCAAGTCCAAAGGCAAAGCCATTACCTCCACTGGCCAGTCTGAAGAGCCAAGGGTAGTGACCACTGGGTCCGAGCCTTCCACGGCCGGAGGTTCATCTGCTGCTATACCACCTCCTTCCTCAGGGCCATCTGTCTCTACCCCATTGTCGGTTCCTTCCACATCAGCTTACCCTCAGACTGCACTGCGGGTTAATCAGACTTTATCTAGTATCAACAACTGGATGCAGGTAGCTACATCAAAGCTATCTGCCTTATCCAGTGCAGTCACAACACAGGTAGATCCAACACAACTTCAGATGCCTCCGTCAGTGGAGGAGTCATTGAAGACAATCCTTGACAACCAAAACAAAATTCTGGAGACTCTGGGTACTAATGAGAAGTTAATCAAGGAGTTGGGAAAACAGGTCAAGAAGGTGAAGAAGAATCAAAGGTTGTTAAAGAAGGAGGTAGTGAAGCTCACTTCGGTCGGCGACCTCCCACTTGATTTATTGATGGAGGAGACTGCCCCAGCTGCCCAGACAGAGCAGGCATCAGAGCAGGATGTTGATAGAGAGCCCAAAAGGGGATTTGTGGTGCCCTAGTCTGAGGACATGGAGATTCAGTTGGAGGACCCGGAGGGGGGGGGGGGGGGATGGGCCTTGCCAT
>MDKH01037773.1:0-16521 GCA_005239495.1 Nicotiana undulata
CCATGCCCAATAAAATATCAAAGTCAACCATATCAAGAAGCAAGAGATCAACCTGAGTCTCCAAACCATAAATAACTACTACGCAAGCACGGTAGACTTGATCTACCACTATGGAATAACCCACCGACGTAGAAACATGTACAACAGTACTCAAGGAATCACGGGGCATGCTCATATACGGGGCAAAATACAAAGACACATAAGAAAATGTAGAACCTGGATCAAATAACACCGAAACCTCTCGGATACAAACTAAAACTGTACCTGTAATAATTGCATCAGAAGCCTCAGCATCTGGACGAGCAAGAAAAGCATAACACCGGGGATGAGCTCCTCCAGCCTGTATATCTCTAGGTCTACCTGCCACGGGCTGACCTCTACCTCTCATGGCCTGCACTCCACCTCTATGAGTCTGATCTCCACCTCTGGCACCACGACCACCACCCCTAGCTGGCTGAGGGTGCACCTGATGCGGGAACTATGGCACGGGAACCCTAATACTGAGAACCACCAAAACCTCAGGGGCAAAACCTGGAAATATGCCCCATACCACCACAAGTGAAGCAAGACCTCGACTGCTGAGAATGCTGACTCTGGAACTGTCCGTGACGACCAGAATGACCACTCTGACAGCTCTGAATTGGTGGTGCACTGATGGATGCTGAAGGTGCATTGCGGGATACCTGGAGTGCCGTCTGATAAGGCCTAGGGGGATGACCTCTGCCAAAGGGATCTCTGCCTCCAGATGAGGCACCACTGAAATGGCCAAAATGACGAGGTCTCTTGTCAGACCCCTGTCCACCACCCTGGGATAATACCATCTCAATGCGCCTAGCCACATCGGCTGTATCCTGAAAGAGGATATCAGTACCCGTCTCTCTGACCATCTGAAGCCTGATGGGCTGAGCTAGACCTTCAATGAACCTCTGAACCCTCTCCCGATCAGTGGGGAGTATCATAATTCCATGCCTCGCCAGCGTAATGAACCTGGTATCGTACTGAGTGACAGACATGGAGCCCTGCTGTAGACGCTCAAACTGCCTCTGAAGATCCTCTCTCTGAGTAACGACAAGGAACTTCCCCAAGAACAACTCGGAGAACTGACCCCAAGTCAGAGGTGCAGAACCAGCTGGTCTGGTCAAGCAGTAATCTCTCCACCAAATCTTGGTGCCAGCAAGACGAAATGTAGCAAAATCAACTCCATTGGACTCCCCAATGCCCATGTTCCGAAGGACCTCATAAAAGATGTCTAAATAATCCCGGGGATCCTCTGATGGTGTACTAGTAAATATAGTAGTGAATAACTTGGTGAACCGATCCAACCTCCACAGAGCGTCTGCTGACATGGCTGCTCCCTCAACTGCTGGTGCCACAATACCCGACTGAACTACTCCGTCCGTCTGAGGTGCCAGAGTCTGGAACTGAGCGGCAAACTGCTCTGGCGTATGAATAGCAGGAGTTTGGGTCCTTCCCCCAGCCTGAGATCCAGATGGTGCAGTATGAAGAAGACCGGCCTGAGCCATACTCTCCATGAGTCCCACTAAGAAGACTAGAGCATCGTGAAGCACTGGGGTGGCAATGAACCCCGCTGGGACCTGAGCCGGTCCAACTGGGACTGTCGGAGTAGGAACCTCACCGGCAAATCTACCTGTGGGTTCTCTACTGGGGATGCTGCTCTAGCTCTGTCTCGGCCTCTAGCACGGCCTCGGCCCCTCGTAGGAGCAGCAATAAGAGGATCAGGTTGCTGGTCGGTCAATGAGGAAGCGCGCGTTCTTGCCATCTGCGAGAGAGTAAAATAGACACAACGCCAGTTGAACGTACAGAAGCTTCTGACAGTCAAGGTACTCAAGTCCAGAATGATGCTGTGTCACAACTTGAACAAAGGCTACTGAAACTTCAAGGGGAACATGAACATGTTCGTAACCTAGCAAACTTGTCCTTCTCACTTAGTGTTCCGGATGTCAGCCACTCGAACACTCAAAACCCCGTGCAACCTCAGAATACCGCCAACAAACAGAATCCTCCTACAACTCACCACTATACAACTCCACCGAAAAGCCAAACCATCCTGTCACAATACCAACAAAACACTTGCCACACTCCGAGAAATACCCTACCAATAATTCCTGAACTACAAAATTCCACCAACGACCACCTCTATGCTCAGGCACCAGGCCACCAGAATAACCCCATATACGCGGATACTCTACCTCACTCCACCCAGCCCATCTCTTACACACCTGAATCCAGTGAGAATGATATGCTTATCAAGAACTTGGCCGAAGAACTCAAGAAACTAACTAGCCGAGTTCAAGGCGTGGAAGGAGGTAAGGGGACTGAAGGATTGAATTACGAAGATCTCTGTATACATCCTGATGTGGAACTACCGGAGGGTTACAAACCTCCCAAGTTCGAGATGTTCGACGGTACTGGTGATCCCAGGGTCCATCTGAGGACCTATTGTGACAAATTGGTCGGAGTTGGAAGAGACGAGAAAATCCGAATGAAATTGTTCATGAGGAGCCTTACAAGGGATGCTTTGTCTTGGTACATCAACTAGGACCTTAAGAAGTGGTTCAATTGGGTAAGTATGGCATCAGATTTCATGGACCGATTCAGGTTCAACATGGAAAATGCACCAGACGTGTTTTACATCCAGAACCTCAAGAAGAAGCACACTAAAACCTTTCGCGATTATGCCACTCGTTGGAGGTCTGAAGCAGCCAAGGCCAGGCCTGCACTAGACGAAGAGCAAATGAATAAATTCTTCGTCAGGGCACCGGACCCGCAATATTATGAGAGACTGATGGTGATTGAAAATTACAAATTCTCCGACATCATCAAACTGGGTGAGAGAATTGAAGAAGGTATTAAGAGCGGAATGGTCACTAATTTTGAAGCACTGCAAGCCACCAATAAAGAACTGCAGTCCGGGGGCATATCTAAGATGAAGGACGCAAGAACGGTAAGGTTGCACAGGGACCCAAATCTCCACTGATGTATCGTACCTCTCCACTTGCATACCAAGCACCCCCACCCACATATCAGTCAGCACCTCCACCTACGTATCAGCCATCCTCTTCACCTACTTATAAACCCACATCTCCCAGATATTCCCAACCAGCCACTGTTTATCATACATACAACTCCCAACCGTCCCAATTCCAGTCACCTCCAGCTCGCCAAAACTTCCCAAGACCCTGACCTAACTTTGGTCGTAGGCCGCCCAAACAATATACCGCCATTGCCGAGCCCATTGACCAGCTGTATAAAAGGCTAAAAGCTACTGGTTACGTCATACCCATCCCTGCTGTAGCCACTGAAAATCCATCCCAGTGGGTCAATCCAAAAAAACATTGTGCATACCATTCCGGCATGAAGGGACATACCATTGATGAATGCCGCTCGTTGAAGGATAAAATCCAGTATCTAATTGATAATAAAATCATCCAGGCAAAGGAGGCTACTCCCAATGTCCGCAATAACTCCCTCCCAGACCACATGGGTGAAGGCGTCAATGTGATAGAAATCGATGAAGAATGGGACCCAGAGGGGTCAATCGGGTTAATCAAAGAAGGTGATGATCCCAAGAAACCAACGGTTACACTTAACCCCATTATAGTACAGATTCATCCGTCAGGAGATGTTGAGGTAACTACATCAGTCCCATTCGAGTTTGAGGCAACACCACCTACAGACATGCCTGTTCCATTTGAGGTTGAAGTTATGCCTCCTGCCACGACACCTATCCCATTTGAAGTAAGGGTAGCAACGCCAATTACAGTGACAGTGTCAACCACGCCACTTTTCAACACTAATGTTGTGCCCTGGGATTACGTAGCTGAGGCTAGAAGGAAAGGAAAGGTCAAGATAGAAGAAGCTGGTGATGCACAGGGGATTACCAAGACCGGTAGGGTCTATACACCTGAACACTTGGGAGAGTCTAGCAAAAAGGCTTCCAACAGACCACCCATCATTGAATTAGGTCTGGATGATCTCTGGAGAAAGGTGCATGCCAGGGAGTACTCAGTCATAGATCATCTGAACAAAACTCTAGCCCAGATATCCATCTTATCATTACTGTAGAACTCGGAAGGACATATGAGTGCTCTGATGAAGGTTTTAAATGAAGCTTATGTGCCTAATAACATCACCAGTGGAGAAATGGCCAACATGGTGGGGAAGGTACTAGAAATCCACAAGATTACCTTCCACGAGGACGAATTTCCACCTGATGGTTTGAGTCACAATAGGGCACCGCACATTACCGTGCAATGTGAATATTATTTCATTACCAGGGTTCTGATCGATGGAGGGTCCAGCCTTAACATTTGCCCATTGACAACGCTAAAGAGATTGGGCAAGGGATTGTACTAAATACGAGAGGGATCCATGAATGTGAAGGCTTTCGACGGTTCTTATAGGTCCACCATTGGAGAAATCAGTCTTTGTCTCCAAATGGGACCAACATGGTTTGAGGTCGAATTTCAGATGTTGGATATATCCGCATCCTACAATCTGTTATTAGGACGACCATGGATACATGTCACTGGGACTGTGGCATCGACTTTGCATTAGGCGGTAAAATTTGAGTGGAACCATCAGGAGGTAATTATCCATGGAGACGGGAGAAACCCAATATACAACCGCCAGACTATACCGGTAGTTGAGGGTAGAAGAAGGCTTGGTGGAGAAACTTATCATCACATCGAGCGGGTCAATGCAATAGACAAGGACAAGTGGTGGAGTAGTAAGATTGAAAGCATACTGAATTGGAGCGGATACGAACCCGGCAAGGGTCTCGCAAGAATCTTCGGGGCATTTCCAAGCCGATACAGTTAAAGCGCTACGGCACTACCTTTGGCCTGGGCTATCGGTACACTTGGCAAGAGTACAACAACTGTCGCCACTATGGCGCAGTCCATACTATCCATTGGAGCAGCCCATACCTTATTTGGGATAGACTTTCCAGCAAGCCGACGCTGTATGGGGATCAGAGAAGGAGGAAACGTTAGCAGCCTTGAAAAATCTATTCCTGGAAGATGAGGAAATGGACTGTTGTGTTATTGTCAAGGAGGAGGAGGAGGAAGGCCCTACCATTCAAGCTGTGAGCAAGGGATCATTCCTCAGAAACTGGACTGTCAGACCATCCAGGGCCCGACGAGTCCCGGGGTAGCAAGGCTGAACGAGCATTGTTATTTTATTTGCTAATGGTTTCCTTTTTGCATTTTCTGTTTTAAATAAAATCCGAGTGTTCAAAAAACGTTTGTTTAAGTTATTGAAAATAGCTTTTATGTTTCAAAGAATTGATATTTATTATTATCATTTTTCTCTCACACTTTTATCTATACAGCATTACTATTTCCTGTCTTGATGAACCAATGAATGTGACATTTAATGAGACAACGCAACAAAAGGGTAGTGATTCAAAAGAAGAAGATATCATACCTGAGGAAATTGTCAGAAAAGTAGAGGACTTTGAGAACAAGCCTAAGTCTAACCTGGACGAAACTGAGGTAATCAACCTGGGAGATTCAGAGAATGTCAAAGAAACTCGCATCAGCATCCACTTATCACCGTCAGAGAAAGAAGAGTACACACAATTTTTGAAGGAATATGAGGACATATTTGCATGGTCGTACGATGATATGACCAGACTAAGTACATCCATTATGGCTCACAAATTTCCCACGAATCCGATGTGTCCACCAGTGAAGCAGACGCTCCGAAAATTCAAACCTGATATGAGTCTGAAAATGAAGGAGGAAGTCACTAAATAAATCAACGCCAAGGTCCTCAGGGTGGTTGAATACCCAACATGGTTATCCAACATCGTTCCAGTTTCGAAGAAAGATAGGAAGGTCAGAGTTTGTGTCGATTACCGGAATCCCAACCGAGCTAGTCCAAAGGATGATTTCCCTCTGCCAAACATACACATCCTAATTGACAATTGTGCCAAACATGAACTCCAATCATTTGTGGACTATTTCGCCGGTTACCACCAGATTTGGATGGATGAAGAGGACGTTGAGAAAACAACGTTTATTACAACCTAGGGGGTATACTGCTACAAGATGATGCCATTTGGTTTGAAGAATGCTGGGGCCACTTACATGAGGGCTATGACTACTGTCTTCCATGACATGATACATAAGGAGATCAAGGTACATGTGGATGACGTCATCATCAAGTCCAAGAAATCCACCGACCATATAGCAGATTTAAGGAAGTTCTTCAATAGATTGCGAAAATACAATCTGAAATTAAACCCTGCAAAGTGTGCAATCGGGGTTCCTCCCGAAAAATTGCTTGGGTTCATCGTCAGCCACCGAGGAATAGAACTGGATCCATCAAAGGTCAAGCCCATCCAAGAGTTGCCAGCACCGAGAAATAAGAAGGACGTAATGAGTTTTCTGGGACGGCGGAACGAAGTTGAATCTAGGTAATGTGAGTCTTTGCTTTGAGACTTCGTGACTATGTTTCTACTTGCTGTTATTTGCTGAACCTTTGTTTTTTAAGAATGTTTCTTAACTTGATTACACTTCTTATATGTTGTTACTTCTAAACTGCTTTTCACCTCTGAACTAGGTATTTGCACTAGTACACAATTTGAAGGAGCATATCTAATTATGTATAAATTATTATGTGATGTATAACCTATCAAATGAAAGGTCTTCGGTTCTAGTTTCCAACTCTTCAAACCGTTAGTCATTTGGACATTCCTACGCAAAGTTATGGTCTAATTACCAAAGGCTAGAAAAATGTGGTCCTGTGTCAAATCTGCGATCGCATTTTTGGTCGCATTGTTGACTCTACGATCGCAGATCTGTCACAGAATGGGCCAGTGTAGCCCAGTTTTGGGCACCTATTTCGCGATGCACTCTGCGGCAACTTCATAAAATTGCAAGGAACTTAAAATGACAAAGCTCAGAAAGATGGCTCGATGAGGATGTGGCTAAATTCCATGATTATGGCCACATTAATGACACAAATGAGCATCCTCACCAAAAAGGTGGAAAAGTCAGGTCAAAAACAGTAGGTGCACATAGTTGATACAACCAATGGGGGCTTATGTACATCTTGCATTAGTCAGCCATTTGGTGGCCCGTGGAGTGCTAATGGTGATCACCAACATTATCCAGAAAACATGAATTATGTGTCCAACTATGGGGGACAGAGACCAGGTGGTCAGAATTGGGGTAAGCAGAATCAACAATACATGTCAGCCCCGCAGCAGCATAATAACGATAATATGGGGGTCATACGACCACAAGGTAATATGGAGCCTTACCAAAGGCAACAGGATTACAACAACCAGAATCAGCAACAGGGTTATCATCCACCTCAATAATAACATAATGGGAGACACGAAGACGGGTTTGCTAGGCTCGAGGCAATGATGCAGCAGATGATTGGGTCTAATGCAAAAATACGTGAAAGAGTAGATTCACACGAGTCAACTATCAAGAATATTGAGGTTCAAATAGGTCAGATTTCAGTGTCGCTGAATAATCGTCCTCATGGGACGTTACTTGCAGACACTCAAGTAAATCCAAAGGATCAGGGCCCAAAGAAGCTAATGGCAGTGAGTCTACGTAATGGTAGAGACCTAGACTTGGAGCAAGAGATGGCTCGAGAAAGCAGACCTGCTGAGACACTTGTGCCAGTGCCCATTGAGATAGATGATTCAGTAGGGTTGACTAAGGTGACAGTACAGCGTGCCCGGGAAGATGCCAACAAACAAAACGAGGCTGAGAAAGAAGTTGAGACAGCACAGGAACCGGTAGTGGAGGCAGTGCCTGAAAAAGAGAAAACCCAAATCATAGGGAAGAAGCGACCTCCAGCACCATTCCCACAGAGGCTGGCCAAATATCAAAAAGATGGGCAATACAAAAGTTCTTGGAAATGTTGAAACAAATCCAGGTAAATATTCCATTGATTGATGCTTTAAAGGAGATGCCTGGTTATGTGAAAATGATGAAGGACTTGATGTCCCGCAAGTTCGACAGATTTGTCCACAGTGACTCTAACTCAGACTACAGTGTTGTTGTAACAAGACCCGTTGCTGAAAAGTTGTCTGACCCGGGGAGTTTCACAATTCCTTGCACTATAGGTAACTTTGCATTTGCGAAGGCACTATGTGATTTGGTGGAAAGAATAAATCTTATGCCTCTTGCTATCTATAAAAGGCTTGGGATTGGAAGAGCTAGACACACGTCCATGTTGTTGCAGCTGGCTGACAGGACTGTAAAGAGGCCTTCAGGTATCCTTGATGATGTGTTGGTACAGGTAGGAAATTTGTGTTCCCTTTAGATTTTGTTATTCTGGATTGTCGGGTGGATGAAAAAATTCCCATAATTTTGGGAAGGCCATTCTTGGCCACGGGAAGAGCTCTAACTGAATGCGAAACTAGAGAGCTCAAGATAAAGTTAAATGATGAGGAAATAACATTCAACGTGCAGAAATATATGAGGCGACCAAGTGAATTCGCCAATTTCTCTTTAATAGATGTCGTGGATGTAATCTTGGAAGAGGATGATGAGACCTTGAACATTGAGGATCCTCTAGCTACGTGTCTCATGAACCTAGATGAGGTTAATGGTGAAGAATTGGCGGAATAGGTGCTTTCTCTTGAGGGCAAAGGTTTTTGGAAGAGCCCCTCGAATTTGAGCCCCTGCACTTAGAGAAAAGGGAAACTCCTCCGGCCAAGCCATCCATAGAAGAACCACCAAAGTTGGAGCTAAAGCCATTGCCCGCCCATTTCAGGTATTCATTCTTAGGACCTAACTCCACATTACCTATTATTATCTCATCTAGTTTGTTATATGTGCAGGCAGAACAACTTTTATAGGTGCTGACAGAGTGCAAGACTGCAATCGGGTGGACCATGGAAGATATTAAGAGGATCAGCCCGGCCTTCTGTATGCCTAAAATTCTACTGGAAGATGGGCACAAACCTTCCAGAGAACACCAAAACAAGGATGAACCCCAATATGAAGGAAAGGGTGAAGAAAGAAATCATTAAGTAGTTAGATGCGGGAATCATATTCCCCATCTCTGACAGCAACTGGGTTAGCCCAGTGTAATGTGTTCCTAAGAAGGGTAGAATGACGGTGGTGAAAAATGGAACCAGGTTCTTATTATTAGACAGCACTCAAAAATTGGGTACTGCACAATTAACTTGTAATATTGTGTAGTATTGAAGTCTACAACAACAAAATGGTTGATTACAGAAGACCTTATGCCCGTAATCCAAAAGCTATCAGGGAAAATAGTGAGGTTCAGGGTGGAAGAAATCAATGCTGCCCTCGAAATTCCAAACCACCCAATTGAGCAAGTACTCGAGAGAGATCATTGCAACAATTCGGCATGGCTTTTGTCCAGTCGGGAGGAGCATGAGTAGCACCTCAGGATAGTGCTCAAAACTTTGAGGGATAGTAAATTCTATGCTAAATTTTCAGAGTGCGAGTTTTGGTTGGATTCAGTCGCTTTCTTGGGTCACGTCGTATCAGCATAGGGTATTTAGGTGGATCCTATGAGATTGAGGCAGTCAAGAACTGGCCTAGACCCACTTCAGCCACGGAGATCAGGAGTTTTTTTGGGTTTAGCGGGTTATTACCGTTGGTTTATGGAAGGGTTTCATCTATAGCAGCCTCGATGACCAGGTTGACCCAGAAGGGTGCCCCATTCATATGGTCGGGTGAGTGTGAGGCGAGCTTTCAGAAGCTCAAGACAGCTTTGACTACAACACCGGTGTTAGTATTACCATTAGGTTCAGGATCTTACACGGTGTATTGTGATGCCTCCCGTGTTGGGCTAGGAGCGGTATTGATGTAGGAGGGCAGGATGATTGCGTATGCATCTTGGCAGTTGAAAGATCATGAGAAGAATTACCTTGTTCAAGATTTGGAGCTGGCAGCCATTGTTCACGCGCTGAAGATTTGGAGGCATTATCTTTATGGTGTGTCATGCGAAGTTTTCACGGATCTAATCAATACAAGTACTCCCCACAATTGAGGAGTCACAGTTCAAACGTATACTACAATGGCAAATAAGAAAAGAGAGCTAATTGAGAGACTGATTTTAATCGTACAAGGAGTAGTAAATAATAAGGCATGTGATTAGGGCTAGGCACAGAATATACTAATTAAGGAAAGTATATAATTAATTGACAGCATACTTATACATAACATAAGGTAGAAAATAATTATGAAAATCATTAAGAGATCCCTCGAAATCACAGGGAATCAACTATCAAGTAAGGCAAATGTCACACAAATATGCAAAATCAGCAAAGAGTTCTAAGGAAAAATACACAGAATCATAGCCTTAAGGAAAATATCACAGTTCTAAGGAAAATTCTCGAAGTCGGTAAAGAATTTCATGCAAGATCAGTGAAGTATTAGTCATAAAACTTCAGGGATTCAAATAGAAAAGATAGCACTGATTTATCATAACTCTATGCGAATAAGCATGTAATAAACAAGAATTAGGACCATAAGGAGACAGTATCAAATAAGAGTTAGTGTTTCATATAGAGCATGATATAGACAGAGATAATCGAACCCAGAAACCCTAACAAGCAAACGTAAGTAAAAATCACAGAATCATAGGATGTTTAAAAGAAACATACAGATCAACTAAGCATAGTAACCAATACGAACTCATAACTCTAAAAATTGGGGGGTTGTTTAGCAGAATAACTCAAGTAAAGAGAGAATACTTAATCAAACGTTTAAAGTATACTGAGAATCATAGATTAGCACCAAAAATCAGAAGAGAAAACGTTTTTGAAAGGGGTTAAGAAACCCTAGTTGAAGATGAAGAGTTATTTTTTTTAGAGAAATCGAAGAAAAAAAACCTTTGAGGAAATCAACAAAGAGCTCATAATATACACAAATCTAAAACATATCTAAAAGAAATCGGAAAATCCTAGGAGTTAGGGTTTCAATGAACCCAGAGAAAACAATAAAACCTTAAAAATTTCACTCATAGATCTTACTCAAATGGCCGGAGGTGGCTGGAAAATGGCATGAGGGACCATGGGCAGGAGTTGAACCGCCTATGGATTGCTTGAGGACCTCATGGTAGTGTCAAACTGGTGGGGGTGAAGCAGGGCCCAGCAGATGATCAGAGGCCATGGTTTCCGGCGAGGGAAGTGGCCGGAGAAGGTGGACAGGGTCTATCGGAGAGGAGGGAGACGAGAAGGTTCTAGAGAGAACTAGATATAGAGAGAGAGGGAGGTAGAGAGATGAATGAACGGGGAGTGAATGAGCGGAAGGGGGTAGTCATTAGGGGGATTATTAATGGAAAGAACGGATCTAGTCCAATGATTAAATTTAATCAACGGTCCAGATCAAAAGTGGGGATTGGGTCGGGTAGGCTTAGAGATTGGGCCATGGTTATTGGGTTATTTTGATTGGGTCTTGGGCTGGTTTCAATTGGGTTGGGGTCAGATTAAATTAGGCAATAATTTAAATAGGAAGGGGCTAATTATTAAATACCAGATTAAATAGATAAATAATTAATAAAAAATAGCTAATACTTACATAAAATGAAATAAGGCTAAATAGGTGAAATTAAGGTAATTAACTAATATTTAAAATATAAAATGACTAACTATCGAATTAAAATGGCATAAAATGTACAATTAGGCTATAATTGCAAAATTATTGTAATTATAGCCAAATTGGCTAATTTGTGAAATTATTAAATCCTAATAGGATTAAAAATTATATACTGAGCTAGGAAATATTTTGAAATTATTTGTAATGTAATTTATGAATAATTATTCGATATGAAGTACTGAATAAATTAGAAAATAAATTGATAATAATATGAAAAATTATGGAAAAATACCAATTATTATAAAAACTGATTTTTAAGGTATATATGAAAATTTAAAATAATTTGAGAAAAATTTGGGTATCAACAGCTGTTCAATTCCTCTTTGTCTCGCACCTCTTTATAAATTTATGACCAGTTGTCATGTTTCTATTGCTCCAAATGGATCGCCTTGTCATCAGAAATATTACACGTGTGAAACTTATTTTGTACCAATACAGATAGTCCCCCCACTTACCATTTATTTATCAACTAAATATTTGGTAAGTGGATACTCATTTATGGCAAGAATTTTTGTCACCGCTTCACTCGTACAATCGCATCCGTCTATGAATGTATACGTCGCTTGTCAATGCTCGTGCCACGCGGCATTGTTGGATTAGTTCTGCAATTATTCTGCACCTTTTAGGGCTCTTTGCGGCTGCATCAGTCACAAAGTGACAGTTTCAATTATGACTTTCACATCACTGTTTTTTCTATTTTTTGACGGTCTCCTCTGAGTATAAATACCCATTTTCTCTCTTTTGCTTTCACAAAAAACTTCTAACCCTCTTTCACTGTTTGTAAATTCTTCTTTCTTGTAAACATGTCTTCATCAAGCCAGCAACCCAAAAAGGTTATCATTGTAGACGATCTATCTCCTTTTTCTGCTCCAATCCAGAGTAGGAGGGGTGGTAGATTAAGAAGTTTAAGTTATACACCTTCAAGGAGTTCTTCTTCTCCTCATATTACTCCCCCCCCCATCTTCTAGGTCTAATATTTCTTCGTATTATTCGAGGGCTAGGGATTCTAGATCTTCTTCGAAGAGTAAGGAACCTAACGAACCACTTCGTGAACCGAGAGTCGATGAGATTGTCCCTGCCGAGTTTTCTTTTGTAAAGGATAGTAAGGCCATTAGTAAACAGTTTTATCCCATGTCATCACATGATAGTGCTGACTTTTATCCTACCCAAATAATAGAGGGTTTAGTGTCACTCGTACATAGAGATTGCTATTCGAAACTTGATTTTCCAGTTGTAGTTCCTAAGGACAATCAGACAATAACCTCTTATAGAACTATGTATTATTTCATATACACTTTTACCTTCACTTTAGGATTTAAGCCTCCTATTGACCCTGTCATCATAGAATTATGTCGATTCTTCAATGATTGTTTGGGACAAATCGGTCCTCTTGTTTGGAGGCAGTGGATGCCTTAGGTATTTGGCCAACTTAGCTTCAGTTCCTTTTACTTTCCATCATCTTATTCACCTCTATTCCCCGATGATATTCTGCCAAGGAGTTTTTATTCTCGCGGCTAGGAGTAAAAGAGTTTTAGTTATACCTGACGATGACAAAGATAGAGGATGGTATGTTCGGTATGTTGCTGTCCCTACTGCAGTTTTAGTAGGTGAAGAAAATCTCCCCTTCCCTGAGAAGTGGAACCTTGCACGTGAGTACAGTTTTTCTCATTTTCCTTCTTTATTCTTGATAAATTGCCAATAGTGTGACTATTTCTTTTCTTTTGTAGAAACCATGGGAACCGTCGAGAATGTCTCTGGTTTCCGTGATTGGGTAGAAAAATTATTGTTGATCGCTCCTATGGAAGTACCTCTTATCGAGGTTTGGTTGGAAGGTGAAAACCCATGGTAAGGTTTTTTTTATGCTTCTCTTTTCGAGTTTTTCTGATCCCTTTCATTCGTTAAGGTTTCCTGCTCGTGGAATCTTTGTTGTTGCTGTGTCCGCTTCAAAACTCTCTTTAGCTCAGGCCCAAGAAATCATTGTTACCTCATCTTCGTCAAAAAGGAAGGCAAGTGGGTCCCAGACCTTGGAGGATAGGAAGACCAGAAGGAGGGTTCTTTGATCCGGAGGTCGTGAAGAAGGAGGGTCGTATCTGACGATAAGTCTGTCCTTGTTGATAATCCTCCCGTACCTGAATCAGAGCATTCCGATCTTGAAGATGCAACCCCATCTCCCCTTGATGAATCTATTGAACAACTGTTCCACCAAGGCTTTGGTACTGTGTTAGAGGAAACACCTTTTGCTATTTTCCCTCCATCTACTCCTGTGGAACTTTTGTTTACTTCTCCCATTGTTGTTTCTGCTCCCCAGACTATTCCATTTGTGCCTCCTTCATCTACCCCTACTTTCATTTCTTCTATCGTTGAAGTAGGATCTTCCAGTAGTGGTGTCACGCCCCAAAACCAAGGGATGAGACCGGCACCTAACCGGATGAACCCAGTCAAGCGGACCTGGATTGCCTTTCCTACCCAACGCATTACCCCATGTTAATAATATACATTGTTCCATAAGAATTAGCCAATTTATATACAAAGTACGATTTACAACATAAGTGCAATTTTCCTCTTTTAACTTTCAACATTTGATAATCCGAAAACATATATAATACATACAACATTTCCGATGTGATTCACAATTTCGAGTGAGTACAACTACCGCCCAAAATATATATATATATATATACAACCCACACAATGTCGACGGAGCCTCTAAGAGTACTAGGAGTTTTACATAAACTTGCCGGTAACAAGGCCCCGGATATACCTTTACAACATAAGCAAAAGAGAATGATATAGTCCACATACGGCCCCGAGAGGAAATGGAGCTCACTAGTACACAATTGGAAGACAGTCAGGGCAACCACACAGATAACACATAAATATACAGAAAATCACAATAAGGATTTCACAGTTACTCATTTCAATTATTCATCCGTTAACATTTCACCCTTATTACCTCTCCACCCTTATTACTTCGTGTTGCGTCGCACAACCCGATCCCACCGTACATTCGTATTTCACCCTTATTACCTCTCCACCCTTATTACTTCATGTTGCGGCGTGCAACCCGATCCCACTGTACAATCACATCTCACCCTTATTACCTCTCCACCCTTATTACTTTGTGTTGCGGAGTCCAATCCGATCCCACCGTACAATCACATTTGATAGCAAAAACAACCAATCAATTAAATCACAGGGATTTTCTTCATCAAGAACATAAGTTCATATCAACCCATAACTCTGTTAAATCAAGGCACAATGATCCTTTCCAAACAACGATTCATATATGGTGTTGCCAAACTTATTTAACTCAACTAATTCAATTCACAATTTATGTTCATCATTTTCCACACAGGGCCTTTAGCAATTAAATACATTCCCCCATTAGGGTACATTAACATTCTTGCATTTAGTAGCACATACTCCCATATCGACATATTTGAACATTTAAAAAGACTTACACATGATAGGATAAGCATAGAGGATCACCCTTCATAATCTTAATTAGAATGGCAATCAACTAAGAAAATCAGGGAATGAAAGCTTACACCTCAGCACAACCGGACAATCAATTCACATTCGCTCAAGCAAGAAATTCTTACCGTGTCCTCGGACACCAACATGGTGACTCTAAAAAGATTAAACTTTGCCATACATACCTCGAGTCAAAATTCACCTTTTATATCAATTACGATTCACCGAACCGTCTAGCATCGTCAATCTAGTCCACAATGTGACATATTTCACTTAGAATTAGGAACTATGAACATAAGTCAACTCATTTATTTATCGAACGCTATGTGACCCCTTAAATTACTAACCCCCTTATTGTGAATAATTGCCCAAACTTGTTTCCCTTTACTAGATTATGGAATATTATTCACATAAATGCAAGTCTTATCTTTTATTTTCACAACCAATTCATTTGGGTTCCATTTTTAACCAAAACCTGAGAATTAAAGGGGGGAATGGGGTGGGGTCTTACCTCTTATAGTGAAGAAGATGAAGATTACTTGATAATTTCCAGCCTGAGTGATATTTGACAAATCGATTTGGGGAAGATGAGGACTTCTCTCTCTAGAATCCGCTCTCACTTCTCTCTATTTTTGTTCATATGCATGTTAAAAATGAAGGGGAGGGGCGTTTTATTACACTGGGGGTCGGGTGTAAAATTAGAAATTAAAAGAGCCCCGAAGCAGGAAATGAAGTCAAGAATGCGATCGCATTCCTGCTATGCGGTCCGCACTCCTGTTGCATAGTTGGCCCTAAAGTGGGCCAAAAGGGGAACCAGACTGCCCTGGTATGCGACCATTATGCGGTCCGCATACATGTTATGCGATCTCATAATGCGTCGCATAACCTCCTCCGCGAAAATGGAGGTGCAAGGATGCGACAGCTATGCGGTCCGCGTTGCCAAAATGCGATCGCATCTTGGGCCGCATAGCTGTCCTAAAATAAGACAGAAGGTTGTCCAGGTATGCGACCACTATGCGGGCCGCATAACAACGCAATTCTAGAAAATTTTATCTTTTAAGTCCCGCGGTACTTTTTATTCAAAAAGGTCCGTTTTTTAAGAATTTCTACAGTTATAACAACACAGGGACCTATTCGGGCATTATTTTAGACATGAAATTTTACGGGTCTTTACATCCTCCCCCACTTAAAATCATTCGTCCTCGAATGAGGATCGAGGAATCATTTTTGGAAACACAATATGCTTACCCCCAATTTTCACTAACTCTGATATTTTCTGAAAATTTTGCCAGAGTTCCCTTTGTAGTTAGGCCTATCTACCTGTCAGAGAGCCCCCGAAACACATTGTTGACCAAATTTTCACACATTTTCAACTACTCCAACAACTTGCACATAATTCATTTATCTCATCAAATCGTAT
>ML281803.1:0-22824 GCA_005239495.1 Nicotiana undulata
TCGGGTCGTACGCCACGACAGTGTTGAAAAGAAATTGAAATGAATATGGGATCGGGCCGTACGTCACGGCAGTGTTGAAAAGAAATTGAAATGAATATGGCATCGGGTCGTACGCCACGGCAGTGTTGGAAGGAAATTGAAATGAATATGGGATCGGGTCGTACGCCACGGCGAGTGCAGAAGGTACTTTATGGGAGCAGGCCGTACGCCACGGCGGATCTAAGAATTTGTGATTATTGTTTCGTTCGGATGTCTTACCCTTGAAAGTGCTTTATGGTTTAGTTCAGCAATTGTTTGGATTTCTGCTCTTGATATATATATTTGTTACTTATCTACCTGGCATGCCTACTGTATTTCATTATATTCTACCATATGTTATTACTGTTGGACCTTAGTGAGTATCGAGTCGACCTCTCGTCACTACTTGTTCGAGTTTAGGCGGGATACTCACTGGGNATAGACTGAGACTCTATATATATTGTAGTCATTGTATATTCAGTAGTTTCCCATGACACTCGTGACACTAGTTCCTGGCACACACGGAGTGAATATTTTGGTTTGTTGGCTGTACATATGTTATGCGACTTGCCTATTGGTTGATTTTCCGCACTTGTAGTTTTTATTTTACATCACCCGCAATTATTATGTTTAAATCTGTTTAAAATTTGTTAAAAGATGAAATTTGCGTAACTGGGAATGATAACACTTAGTGTAATTTGTGTTGGCTTGCCTAACCCCGTCGTTGGGCGCCATCACGACCTGGATTTGGATTCCGGGTCGTGACACTATACTAATTCGGTTTCAATCAAATTGCCTAAACCTCGGACCTTATAATACAATTTCATAATTTTATAAGGTAGAAAGGAAGAAAATGAGAACAATTTCATAAGGCAGAAGGAAAGAAAATAAATATGTCAAAAATCATTTACAAAGGCAACATGGCCCGATCAAAATTCTTAAAAAAACCCGAAATGACCTTAAAAGAAACACAAGGGAGCCTAGTCTTCTGCGGGAGAAGACTCTTCACTCTCGAGGCCTTCTCCACTTTCGAATCCCCTCATGCTCCCAGAATCGTCGTCGATAGGAAAGGCCAACATTTTGGCCTCGGCTTCGAGCTCTTTAACATTCTCAGTCTCGGCTGTAAGATCGAAGCCACATGCATGGATCTCCTCGAGAGTCCCTTTGAGACTGGCATTTAGCATGATCGGCAACCCAATTTGCTTGAGCCTGAGAAGCTCCGACAACCTCCTTTTCCTAAACTTGAGCAGCTTCAGTTTCGTCTGGTAGATGGCAAAAATTGCATTAGCATCAGTCTTGTCCGCTTCGACCTCAGATTGGGCTGATGCAAGTTCTGTGACTAGCTTCTCTCGATCGGAAGTTTCTGAACCCAACTGATACTGGAACTCCTCAATTTTCTTGGCCTGCACCAAGGTTTTCGCTTTCATACTCTAGAGTTGGTTTCAGCCGAGGAAAGTTGAGCTCGGGCAGCCTCCTTTTATGAGGCAAGTCGATCCATGTTTTTCTTCCACGCCACGGTCTCCGCCTTCACTACATCCACTTCCTCGCGTAGTTTCCCAATTTTATCGAGCTTTTGCTGGACCTGTGGGACCGAATTTTTAGTCAACACGCCCGAATTAGTGTCATTACCTTCTAAGATTTTTCTTACATGCTCGGCCAGGTCAGTTTGTTCTTTCTGAGTCGCTTCTAACTCAACACGAAGGCCCTTTGCTTCTTGTTCTCATTGCACACTGATAAGCTTGACAACATCTTTCTCCTCAGTGGGCCCTTGGATTTCGGCCTCATATCGGCTCAGCTCCTCTCGAGATCGGAAGAAAGCTTCATGATGAAGAACTGAGGCCTACAAAAATAGAAAAGAAAGAATTATACAAAGGAAGAAATACAAAAATTGACATCGACAAAGAATGTAAGGACTTACCCGATTTAGAGCCTGTTGGGCCTCGTTGAAAAGACAAGGCGCTCCCACCTCTTCCATCTGAGCTTGGTCTTCCTCCGTGACCAAGCTTCGAAGGTAGCTAGCCACCCCTACGGGGACAACAAGAACCTTGGCATCCTCCAGGACCATGATAACAATCGCACGCTTGCACTCGAGATCGACACTAGGGGCCGGAAACTTGTTGGTCAGTTTAAAACTCGAGGAAGCCTCTCCCGAGCTCTTCCTCAGTACTTTAAAATCGCTCAGAACGGAGACACCCTCTACCCTAACAAAATAACCACGGAAAGGAACCTCCTCTCCATAGGTTCCTTCCTGAATCATTTCCTTAGCGAATGAAGAACGAGGGGCAGTCTCAAATTATTATCACCCCAAGTAAATAATTAGGGGTACTTTATTTACCTCGACAAGCCTTGAGCCCGGCCTCCACAGAAACATCCACCACCTCCTTAGTGGCTCTCTTACCCTGAGGTGAGGCATCCTTGTATCGATCCGTCTCTGGGACTTTGTTCGAATCTTCCCCTCGGACCCTATCAGGTCAGGCTGGAATATTTTCAGCTTCCACTGACTCAGTGACCTTTTGAGTCTCGGTATTAGCTCGTGCATGGACCACTATCCCAAAACCATCATCTCTTTCTTCTTCTTCTTGTTCCTCCCTTAGAAGTTGGAATGACTCCACAGATAGGGGGATAATAACCTTCTTGGGTTTGCGAGCCGCTCTCCTTTTGGATTCTTGCCCCTCAGAGGTTGAGGCCCTCTTCCTCTTGCTATCCATCACCGACTTCAAGATAGGTGGTGAGGCTTCTTCATCATCGGACTAGGGGATCATCATTCCATCCTCCCCGAGACCTACCAAAGAAGAAACTAACTAAGCTCGAAAAATGTTTAAGAAATGACCAAATTATTAAGATGGGAAGAAGTCTTACCTGGTTACGAGCCTGCCACCGGCCTTTTGATAAATTATGCCATGCACGCTCGACATGTGTTGGCGACGAGACTAGGCTCCTGACTTAGTTCTCGAGGTAGGGAACCGCACCCGGCATCCAAGCAACAGCTGCATCGATAAAAACGTTGATAAGAAATGATGAAAAAGTAAAAACAATAGACAAAAATTAAAGACCGAATCATACTTATGTTTATTCCATTTCTCAGGAAATGACATGTTCTCAACTAGGATTAGGTCCGAGGTCTTCACTCGAACGAACCGGCCCATTCAGCCCCGGTATTTATCTTCATCTAGACTCGAGATGAGCGCCTTGGTGGCCCGGCGTTGAAGCTTTATCAGCCCACCTCGATAGAGCCGAGGGCTATATAATCTTATGAGGTGGTTAAGGGTGAAGGGAAGCCTGTCGATTTTGGTCACGAAGAAGCGGATCAGTATCATAATCCTCTAGAAAGAGGGGTGAATTTGGCTGAGGGTCACGTGGTATTTCTTGCAGAAGTCTGTGATGAGTGGATCGAGGGGACCCAACGTGAAAGGGTAAGAGTATACACTCAAGAACCCTTCCACATGGGTAGTAATCGCTTCTTCTAGGGCCGGTATCATGACTTCTTTGTTTCCCCAGTTGCAATCTTTCTTCACCTGGTCAAGGAGTCATTTGGGTATCGAGCATATATATCTCGATACCGGTTCACATCGACCAAGAACTGATGAGGTTTTCTCGACTTTGAAGTCAGAACTAATGACACACCCCCAGGAACGAACTCTTCAGGGCGTGGATCCACCACTAGTTTCTCGCCGGCCGACCGGGACGAGGAGCGGTTTCTTTCTACGGAGCAGTTTTAGATGTTTTGGCCATTTGGTTTTTGTAGGAAAAGATGAATAAAGATTGGAATATTTGGTGTTTTGGAAAGAACAAGCAAAGAAACTCAAAGACTTAGAGATAGGAAGCTTTGAAGAAGGCAAAGAACTATGAAATTAGAATGAAGGAGATTGAAAGTAATGTTTGAAAGATTGAAGAAGTTGGCTATGTATTGGTTTCACAACGACAGTTCAAAGCTGGTGGGGGCTGACCAACGACTGACGCACATTAAATGCCTAGAGAACTGTACCGACGGGACGTTTCGATCACTTCTGCCGCTTACATCATGAGAAACCGAGGTGAAGTTCGAAGACTCAATTTGTTTCTTGTCATTACACTCCAAAAAAAGAGGGGACTATTTGTATACGGTCAAAAATGGGCTTGCTTAATTTTGCATGGCTAGTCGAAACCGGTATGGAAGACCAAGGTTTAGCCTCACATTGTAACGAACCATGGCACGAGGATGGATTGTTGAGCAATTAATGACCGATCAAGATCGAGACTAGCCCTGATCGGAACCGTAGCAGGATAGAGATCGAGCGAGATCGAAAGAAGTCTGCTAAGTCGAATAACAGAAAGCCGAGATATCCGTGATCGGGCAAGGATCGTGGCAAAAATCTCGCCACGTATCAAGTCAAGAATAGTTAATTAGTCAATCATGGGATTTCCTTTTGTATTTAGAATTGTACCATAAGTCGAATTTCTCAACTATATAAAGGGGGTTCTAATCATCTTGTATCATCAGATTCACGCTTAACAAAGCAATAGATAACATTTTCTCTCTGAAGCATTCATACTCTGCTTTTTAGTTCATACTTTTCAATTTATTCGGTTCGAGGGTAATCTAGCTCGAGGGCCAAGTTGCGCTTCATATTGGTTTGCATTATTTTAAAGTTAAATTCTAATATTAGTTTTCATATTTCTCAATTTGTGCTAAGTAAAATTACATATTCTTAAATCCACTTATAAATTTAATTGTTATTCAATTTTAGAGGTAAACAATTCATACAACGACTCTCAAATGGAACAAAGTCACGTATAAAATAGGCTAGCTCCCATACCTGTCGTATGACTGAGGATGGACAAATTCAGGGGATTATATTTGCACTATATGTCCTTTTCTGTGGTTACTGTTTAAATGTTAAACCTTTCAATCAAGTGGGTTAAATTTTGTCTTTAAAAGTAGTTGAATGAGTTTTTCTTTTTACAGATAAATTTATCTCACCGTATTAACAGGAATAGAACAGTGACCTAAAACAAGTCATTTGTCCAAATGCTGCAAATCAAATACCCATGGAAGAAAAAGAATCATTACCTTTGACCACGTTATAAAAAGTATGTGACAACCCAATATGTCATTTTGAGTACTAGTCCTATTTTGTGTTTTGAGACCTCCTATAGTTTCAATTGATGTTTCTTAATTTGCATGCGTGGTCCGTGGGTCTATTCGGAAACCTTTTCGTAAAAGTTTGATGAAAATGTGATTTTTGACTTAAAATGAGGTTAAAACTGACCATGGTCTACATATTAGGTAAAAGACCTCGGATCAGTGTTTTGACGAATCCGGTAGGTTTGTATGATATTTTTGGACTTGTACGCATGTTTGGTTGAGGTCCAAGTGTCACGCCCCAAACTCAGGGAGCGCGGCAGGCGCTCAACCGAGTGAACCCGGCCGAGAAAGCTTGTTAGAGACTAAGCATACAAAGAAATTATATCATTTTTATAATAACTAATAACGGCGCAGTCTTCCGGTGACTTTCTACCCAAACTCACTCATGACTATGAGAAGACATATTCACATTAATTAGACAATAGGGAGATCATGTATACATTACCAAATCATTTTCATTAGTTATTTCGTTTTTAATGTCTCAAAATACGCACATTTTCATAGGCTAAATTGGAATAAATGGTTGAAATACATAACTTGTTTGACTTTCCCAACACCCATATACAACCCATACTATATCTACGGATCCTCTAATAATTACAAAGAGTACGATAGTAGTGCCGGCAACAAGGCTCCGACTATACCTCAAAACGTGATAATATAATAAATAAAAGATGTATAACCCAGGAATGAAGTGGGGCTCACCGAGTCTGGTGAGGGAGGGTGTACTGCTATCACTGATCAATGCTGCCAGCTGTGGAACCACCTGCATCCATTAAAGATGCAGCGCCCCCGGCAAAAGGGACGCTAGTACTTTCAAATAGTACTACTATGTATAACTAAACACTATCTCAATGGAATGAATAATAATACATGGGAGAACACCCATGAAATCAGTAGAAGCCTTAAACAATACTAAAGCATCAAGTTAATAACCCTATAAGTTTTAGAGCAAAATATCTATGTTTTTAGGTAGGAGATCTTTAATACCGGTATACCAATATTCACAATGCCACCGTACTTTTACATGGAGTCCAATCACGACCCGATCGTCTAGGCTGCCTCATTTGATATATAAACTACAATCACAATTTCAATTACAATTTTAATCACAATCATCACCATATGTGAGGCATAGCGTCTGATCACGGTACGATCGGCTAGGCCGTCTCGCTCGAGACATTACCGTTTTCTATCAATCATATCACTTCTTACTTCTTTCACATCTTTTCAAATCATTGGCACAGGTGGTTACAATCATAAAACCATTCTTGGCACTTGTCCGTTTTTCATAATTCATATTTTCATTTCTTTACTTTCATTGATCATCATTGTAAATATCAACAAATAAAATTTTACGAAAATCACAACTTCAAGTTCATTAGCAGTAAAGACATTACACAATAAATGTCTTTCCAAGAAATGGGGTAAGATGTTTGGCAATCGAAGCACAAGTTAAAATCATCAACGTGTAACACATCATTTGTTCTTGAGATACTTTTCCCCAAAAAGGGGCAAAACACAATTTCAACGCATGAAGACATAAGAACTCAAACACATTTGAAGTACTTACAAAGCACAACATTAATTAAAACAACCATATTTGATCATAACTTGGGTAACATAGGCTTTTAGACAATTTTATTTTCGAGTAAGTTTGGAATAGTTGAATCAAGACCTATTTCATAAGCTTTTCTCACATCATTTCATTTCCTCGCCACCATTGACCAAGAGTATGGCTTCAATTCTTAGCACGTTGACCGCGCTTTATATTTCCCACCCACTTATTTTACTTTCAAGCATCCTTATAGATTATTAACAACAAGGTATTTCTATTCAAGGCTTTAGATACACATTCGAGAACCTAACCAAATTAAGGGTCTTTGGCACATGTGATTTCTTGCACAATTCGACATGTTAGTTTTCATTAGGATCACATTTCTAAATTATAACATATTAGCACACAACCCATGCTTAATCACCTTCTCAAATATGAAGTCCACATACAAGAACATTTGGAATACAAATTGAATGCATATATAACTTCACACAAGGCTTATTCAAGATAATCAATTTATAATGAGCAACCTAGGACTTACATGCCCATTGTGGGGGTAAAATTCTAAAAGAGGTGTTTAGCCAACATACCTTGTTTGAGATTTTCTTAAATTACTACAACGTCCCAACACTTCTAGCAAAAAAAATCTATAGGTAGATAGCAAAAGTTGGATAACAATTAGAAGGCTTCACATGGTGTAACTCTCTTAGGAATTTTGTCAAACACCTAGAATACAAAATAGACTATAAACCTCTACAATTGTAATCCCTTCCGCCCTTAACCAATTTCAACAAGAATTACCCAAAATGGTTCATTAATCCCATATACTACATCTTTTTGTCACACGCATGGCCTATTTCCAATCCCATAATATGTGTATATATATATATATATATATATATATATATATATAACCCGTAACCTCTTGCATGAAAGCTTAGGAGTAGGACTTACCCAGATAGATTATAATCTAGTGATTGACTTTTCTTCATTCTTGAAGATTGGATATGTGATTAGAATGTTAGGTTTCCTCCTTCTCTCTCTAAAATGTTCTTTCCTCTCTCTAAAATCAACAGATAAGTGTCCCAAAATTAGCCCCAAAGGTTATTTATGACAATGGGTCCAGGTTATAAAATAGGGAAAATGGATCCCCCAAACTCAGGTCTGCGGTCGCAGAATGAACCGCAGAACAAATATGTGGCCGGCAAAATGGACCGCAAAAATGATGCCCAAAAGTTGGGCTGCACTGGACTGGTCTGTGGTCCGCAGATCACTTATGCGGCCGTAGAATGTGCCGCAAATACGGACCGCGAAACAACTATGCTTTTGCTTAATGGACCGCAAAACGACCTTCAAAATTTGACAAACTCCCTGCTCAACTATGCAATGATTATGTGGCCCACAAAATAGTTCTGTGGTCGCGAAACAGACCGCAGAATTGCCTTCTTCTGTCAACAATTTTCATCAACTCCTTAGTGCATTCTTCAACCCAAAAAGTCCGTACTGCGCCTCAAACACATAAGTCTGCCTCAGTACCACAAACTTTCAAATTCCTTAGCAAAATTTTACGGGACCTTACATCCTCCCCCGCTTAGGATCATTCTTCCTCGAATGAGGAGTGGAGTCCGCCCAGATTACTCAACATAGTTCGTTCTCCTTTCACACATCATACGCCCCCAATTTGACTAACTCCAAAATTTATTCAAATATTTTGGCAGAGTCTCCTCTGTAATTGGGCCTATCACTTCCAGAGAATCACCAAAACTACCCTAACAGCATATCCCCAACTCAACAAAGCATGAAAATATATATTAACAGCACCGACCTCAACATCAAGGGCATTACATTAACAGAAGTGGTATCTTGACATGAAATGGAAGCATTTAAATCATAACACATAGAAAGTAACTTTTGAACCACAAACATTTGGCTATACAAATAAGTTAAAATATATTCTTTCAACAACACTTTCAGCCTTCGAGGCGACCTCCTCAACCCACAGAATTGGCCATAGCACTTGACGAAGGCAATCTCGACTTTCAGACTTATTTTAGACAAATGAAAACTAGGAACCTTTCATAAGACAATTACCAATTAACTTTACCTTTGATAGCTTTCACCATAACGATATACAAAGGACTTCCAACTACCTTCTTGGACATAGACGCATGAAACATTAAGTGCATAGAGAACAACGAAGGGGAGAAATCATACTCATAGTTCGGCCTATTTGCCTCAAGATTCCATAAGACCAAATGTGCACTTCACCTACCTTACCTTTATTAACAATTCACACAATATCTTCATGGAGGAAATCTTGAGAATAACTTGTTCTCTTTCTTCAACCCTTAATCCCTACGTCGAACACTCAAATTAAACCTTTGGCGACCTTCAACAATTATTAAATAATCCGTTAGAATAAATGTGACCATAGAGTTCCTACCAAATATGTTTGATCATGTAATGATGCTTCTTCTTTGAAATGTTTGAACCTACAACCGTTGATAGTTTTACTACAAATAGGAACAAGGAGATTCAAGATTCAGCGTGAATTATTCAAGAATCCATCAATGTATTGAGAAGGGCATTTCAGGAGGTTATATCCTAAGAGACATGAAGGTTACTACCAATAGAGCTAACATAGTTAACCATTGTGATGACATCATTAATTCGACAAATGAGGCATAGAGTTAACTAGTACACATTGATAATGCGAAAACATCAAGTATGCTTCTACAAGTGTACTATTACAACCCAAGTCAAAAAGTAATATCAAGACATCGAGTAGCACATCGAAGAAACACAACAAGTCACCTAAGGTAAATGACATACACAAGGAATATCACACTATCACACGAATATCATTAACAAAATATCCCCAAGCCATCACATATCATCCATGACATTGTCACCCTTATCTCTCTCATAGCCACCCGTATCACTCCGCCCTGACAATATCATGAGCCAGTCATATCACTTTGATAACCACCTGTATCATTTCGTATAATAGCCATCGCCCTTATCGATCCACTCGGACAATATCATTAGCCACCTGTTTCATTCCAATACCCACGTGTATCACTCCATATAATAGCCACCCTTATCGGTATGTCTGGATAATAACACAATAGCCAACCATATCAATACTTCCACAATAGATAGCCCACGACTCAAATACAATGTGTATAGAATCTCAATAACAACAAAATGAACGGTAAAGTAACTCAACAAGGAACAACACCCCTTTTAAACACAACTTCAATTAAAATAGATTAATGACTTTCAATAACTTCAACTTCAATTAATTGATTAAGGATAAACTCGATAATGAAGGTATTTACATAAAATGGCAAACTTCGGATGCCAGTGTATGAAATAGGCTAACAATGAGAGAGATGGCATGAAATAGCAACTTCGTCTAAATGCATGAGAATAACCCAGCAATAAAAGGATATCATGTAACAACAATTTAAACTAAGAGTAACTCAACAATAAAATAAGTCGCATAATGATAAAAGAGGAACAACTTCAAATAAAGCACATAAGAGTAAACTTGATAAGTAAATGATGCGACATGTAACGACAACTTCAAATAAAGCATGTGATAGTAAACATGACGAATAGAACATATAACATGTGATAACAATTTTAAATAAATACGTGAAAGAAGTCTAAGAGTCTAAATCGGTCAATTTACAAAAATAAGCCCGAGTACGCACATGCCAGCTCGCGTACACAGCTTTCACATAACTCAAATAGCACAAGCGACTCAAATCCTCAGGGTAGTTCCCCTATAGAAAGTTAGGCAAGATACTTACCTCAAAGAAGCCAAATCAATTGTAAAGACCCGTAGAATTTTTAACCAAAAATGATGCTCAGTTAGATCCCCATGATGATATAACTGTAGAAATTCTTAGGTTCGGACCATCTAGGAGTGAAAAGTACCCCCGGACTTAGAGGAAGAAAATTCACGAAGAGGTGCTAATCTGCAGTCTACTATGCGGTCGCATATCAGGTATGCGGGCCGCATAATGGCCGCATAGTAGGACAATTTGCTGGCCATTTTGAGGGAAACTATGCGGCCCAAAATGCGATCAAATATCAGGTATGCAGGCCACATAATTGCCGCATCTTTGCGTTCGAGTTTTTGCAGGGGGATTTATGCGGTGCACTATGAGACCGCATAACAGGTATGCGTACCGCATAGTTGCCGGACACTTGGGCAGGCCACTTTTCTTTTCCGCCCAGTTGAGGCCAGTTATGCGGCAGGTTTGTGGACTGCATAACAAAAATGCAATCGCATTTTGGACCGTAAACCTGCGCTGTGGCACCTATGTTCTAATTCGTAAAACCCGACCCCATGCCAATATAACACCTATCCCCCATCATTTTTAGCCATTTTTCTGATACATTAGAGTGGGTTAAGAAAGAGTTCTATGGAGAAGGTTCCCTCTTAATCAAATTAATCCTAATCACCACTCAAGGCTTGGGATTAATCAACTAGAGTACCAATTCTTGCACTTTAAGAGGTAAATTTCCAACACACCAACCTTGATTTCTAGATTTTAGCTAAAATGGGCCATGGATAGGATAGTTCATGGGAATGGGGATAGAGACCTTGCATGCATGTAATCAAGTAATCCTAATCTTATCAGAGAAACGGGTTAGAGTAATCTTTCACTCAAAGGGATCATGCAACCTTAATGAACCCATAATGTTTGATATAATGCTCAAATGAGCTAGGGCCATGATCATTATTCCTAATTTTGGTTTCAATTGTGCTACAATGTGGAATAGATTGAAGGTGCTAAAGGGTCGGGCAAATTGTGGTAGAAATTAAGGAAAACCCCAATTAAGGTATGTATGGCTAACTCTAATCTTCATAGAATAAACTCATTGGTGCTCAAATGTATGGTATGGATTTCCTTGTTTGATTCCCTAAAAGAATTGAGGGGTTCTATGTGTTATGTCGGGAAACTCTTGCTTCTATGTTGTTCTAAGTTACTACCATGTCAATGTGCTATTTGAAAGTATGAATTGTGATTTTCATGCTCTTTCCTTTATGATGTGTACAAATCCTTATATATGTGTTGGTTCTAGTTAATATGGAAGATTAGTGTATGAAACGGTTAAAGAGAGGAATGTTACATAAATGGTTAAATATGCCCAAGTGCCAAGAACGGTATAATAAATGATGGGAAGTGATGTGAACTAAAGAATTTAATTGATATGGTTATGTCCCAGAGTGAGATGGCTTAGCCGGTCGGGCAGAGACCGGACTCCGTGTGAAAACGACACAGTGGTAATTATGAAACAATGATGCTGTAATATCTCACTATTTCAAGTGAGATGGCTTAGCCGGTCGGGCAGAGACCGGACTCCCTGTGAAAATGACACGGTGGTAATTATGAAACTATGATGTTGTAATGTATCACTTGGGATGGCTTAGCCGGTCGGGCTGAGATCGGACTCCGTGTGAGAACGACACGGTGGTATATTAAAATTGTGGCACTTGGCTTTAAAGAACTACAATCCAAAAGATGGCAAAACGAGATAAGAAAACATGGTGACTCTTGTTTGTATTTCCCCTATTTCTTTTCGATGTTCATTCTATCTAGAGTAGAGTTTGTTCATACATACTAGTACTATTCAATGGTACTAACGTCCCTTTTGTCGGGGGCGCTACATCTTCTTATGGATGTAGGTGGCTCTATAGCTGGTAGCGCTGATTGTCGATAGTGGTGCCTAGTTCTACTCCTCCTTACAACAGTTCTGGTGAGCTCCATTTCCTCCCGGGGCCATGTATAAAAATGTGTTGCTCTCTCTTGTGTATGTTGTTCTATTTTGAGGTATAGCCGGGGCCTTGTCGCCGGCGGAACTATGTTCATCTTCTTTATCTTAGAGTCTCCGTAGACACTCATGTGGGTCATGTATGCTTTTGGGTAATACTTGGGATAACTTGTAACTGTAATTCCATCTCGTGAGGGTTATAATTAGCATGTATGTTGTGGATAACCTAATTGTTGATATCGATATATAAGAAAGAAGGGATTAATACCATGATCGTACGCTTTTAATTCATTTCCTGCTAACCCAGTAAACAATGTTATACTAAAATCTCGGGGAGTAAATGAGTCGGGTAGGAAGGGATAAACATGCTTTCTTGACTGGGTTCACTTGGTTAAGCGCCGGTCGCCTCCCCCAGAGTTGGGGCGTGACATCAATACTCTAAAATGACCATCCCGTATGAAACAAATCCCCGGACGGCTCAAATTTAACAAAAATAACTTAGTTTTATAAATAAAAACCATAAAAAATAATTCCAGATAATAATACTTCGATCTTTATTGAATACTAAAAAGTCAGCCCCGAGCGCACACCTCAAAACTTGACAAAACTCAAAATAACACACATTCTGATATGAGTCGAACCATACCAAAAATATCCAATTCAAATGTCAAATCGGCCTTCAAATCCTCATTTTACATTTTTGAATGTATTTTTACAAAAAAAGTTCATTTTCTCCAATTCAAATCACTAATCTAATGATAAAAAAAAATATGAAATCATGAAATATAATCAAATTCGGGTAACGAACACTTACCCTGATCCAAAGTGTGAAAATCCCCTTCAAAATCGCCCGAATCCGAGCTCCATAGCTCAAAATATAATAAAATGACCAAGACCTTCGAAATAGAGAACTTTAAACACCGATCCAAAGGTACTCTTCGCAATTGTGGTCACCAACCTCGCGGTCGCTACTCTAATATTTTCCAGCACACATTTACCCTTCGCGATCAGCCATTTTCCCGCGATCGTGATGAGAAAATTCCCATTACCCTTCCTAAAATCTTCTTAGACAACCGGTAGTGTAATAGCTATAACTTTTTATTCAAACTCCAAATGACAAACAATTTGATTTTCTGAAAACTAGACACAAAGGATAGATTGCAACCTGTAGTGTAATAGTCCGGACTACAACTTTTATTTTTAAATCATCTCCAAATTCCATATAGATTGCAAGATATAAACTTCCAAAGTCGGGTGAGTGACATTAGAATTTTCCTCTACGCGATCGCGAATGGGCTTCCGCGATGGCGATTCACAGTTCCCAAAAAGCAAATTTTCTCTTCACGAATGCGACGCAAAGTCCGTGATCGCGATGCACACCAGCAACTAAAAATGGCATAGAAATTGTCCAAAACTACCCCGAAACTCACTGGAGCACCTCGGGGCCCCGTCAAAACATACCAACTAGTCCCATAACATAACGCGGACCGAAATTACTTCAAACAACATCAAAAGTACGAATCAAACTTCAAATCGAATTAAATAAACTTTCAACTTTTACGACTCGGGCCAAATCATATCAAATCATCCCCGAATGATGTCAAATTTTGCATGCAAGTCCCAAAGGACACAACAAAGCTATTCCAACTCCCGAAATCGTAATCCAAACCCGATATATTAAAAGTCAACTCCCGGTCAAACCTCTCAACCTTCCCAAACCTTCAACTTTCCAGCTTTTGCCAAAATACAAATCAATCTACGAACCTCCAAGTCCAAATTAGGACAAACGCCAAAATCCAAATGACCATACGAAGCTAGTGGAATCATTTATGACGTCCAAATCCACTACTAAAAAGTAAAGGGACACGGGCGCATACGATATAATATCCCCAACTATGAGCCGGGGTTGAATCCCATAGAGAACAATATGTAGGCGGTTAGGCGTGAAAGAGAATTATCACTTATTATGCTAATCCAAATACTTAAAAAGGATTGGAGAAAATATTTGTGTCTAAATGTGAAATATAAACTAGACTAAAAAGCAGGTAAAATGACAAATGACTACAAGCATGGATGCAATGGGAATTAAACTCAAGTAACGATCTAATGCATTTCACGATATTACAAATATTAGCGAGTTTATGTTAGTTAGCCTCGGGTAATAATTCTATATTAGCTTCTTCCAAAGACTAACAAGACTTCCTAATTGAATTATCCCTAAAACAATTAAGAGATTAAGCATATCCGAATATGGATACAAGTAGTTCAATCCTATCACTAGGTAAAATCTATAAAGTGAGGTTTAACGCCTCAATTTCTTGTTAATTAATCTCTCCCAACCCCAAATAGTCTTTTTCAAAATAGTTCAAAGTTAATGAAAAAGTCCAAGGGTTAGCTAATCCCTTTGGAAACATTAAGAACAAGAATAGTTAAAGTAACAATAACTCACTTCAATATAAATAAAAATCATTCAATACATAAGCACAACAAGATATTTAACCCACACTTCAAATATGAATATTTTCATAACAAGATTCAAGTGTTGGAAAAAATTCTATGCACTTAGATATTCAATACACAACAAGAAAATGAAGAAATGAACATAAATAGGTAAGATCTTCCCAACTAAAAGTTTCAAATCATCAAGACCAAAGTGTGTGTGCAATAACTCTAGCTCCCAAAATAGTCTTCTCTAGTCAAGAGACGGAAAATAAGTCAAAGATGTCCAGGGATCAGCCAAAGATATCATATGGTCGACAAATATCTCTTACAAATGAGCTGAATCATATAATAAATGGCTTAAGGTCGAAAATGTGAAATGCCAAAATTGTCGAATTTTTGCCCACTTATAATGATATCTGATCGCGTGGAAAATCACCACGATCGTGTTGAACAATGTATGATAATCTTCGTGATCGCAAAACAATCCACGCGTTCATGTAGTATAATTGACCAGCCGCTGACCAGGCTTTCTTCTTCGCATTCGCATAGCTTCGACCGCGTTCTCATAGCTTCTTTCTCCTGGACTTCTGTGATCGCATATAACTCTTCAAGATCGCATAGAGCATTAAATGTCAGCAATCTATCTTTTCCAATTTAACACATTTTGACTTGTTTTCTTTCGTCTCTCCTCCCAATCTTATGATACCTGAAATATGCCAAGTAACCTCAATAAATGCCTTAGTTTCTCAACAAAATCATACAAAAGCCTAAGTATCAAGAAGAGGTAAGTTGGTAAAATACAAACTTATCAAACTCCCAAACTTAAACTATTGCTTGTCTTGCAATTCAAAAACTAAGAACATCCTTCAACAAAATCAAGCTTAATGTCATACCAAACATCATTTCAAGTCAAAAAGGTTTAAATTAAACATAATCTTTTGACTTCGGTTGATGCCAATAATTAATCCAAAGCATATGGATTGCCAACAACTTCTCACAAATTTCATTTCAATTTAAGTGCTCTAAAACCACATCAATCAAGGTAGGAACCAAGTCATGACACTAAAGATTCAAAATTATCCTCATTATGACAGACAATTTTTTTTTTGTTCATTCCTCCCAATTGGAGATTGGGTTAAGTTCACAACCCAATATTTCACGTGCCTTCACACTTAAGAGAGAATCCCAACTTATAAATTGCAATTTAAACACAAATGTGATATCGAATGGAAAAATTAACTCTCTGTCTCTCTCTCTCTTTCACAAAGATATTCAAATTCACATAAGTAGTGCCATATGCGTGCCCTTCATGTATTTCTCCACTAATGGAGACACACTTGGTTCAAAATAAAGTAGGACTTATAGGATTGTAATGTAGGTTTTTTGGTTAAGGTAGTGGACAATTTGGATAAGAGTGACTCAAAACCTCCCTAAGCACTACAATTTGCAACACCTAAAGCACACTTCCTTCAAAAACATTTTTTAATCTTTTCTTCGCTTTTCATTCCACACCTTATCTTCCCTTTATTCACAACTCCTTATTTTTCCTTCATTTTTCTTCTTTCTTAGTATTTTATTTTTCAAATATCAAGGAAGGTTCCACTATTTTTTTTTATTACCTTCACCTTTTAAGAGAATTCCACATCACAATTTTTCCAACCTTCACCCTTAAACATAGGATTTTGGCCTATTTTTTTGGTCAATATGTACTTAGCAGGCACTCACCTTAACCACTCGGCCAAAGCGACACTTGACTTTTAGCCTATGTTTATACTTTGAAAGTACTTAGGGAGGCAGGATACCAAAAAATAGATCAATAAAGAATGAAGGGTTAAAGATTGTAACATGATTGCCAAAGAAAAAGATTAAATGCTCAAAAGGGATTGACTAGGAAAAATATTCAAGGGTAGGAAATTTAAGGCACAATAACAGTACAAGGAAGACCTAATATCATTTTCAAACCAAGTTAGTCTAGGATTTTGCCTTGAAGCACATTCTGGGCAAGTTCTAGACTACAAATAATGAAAAAGAACTCACATTAAATCTCACCACACATTGTACATGCAAACTCGAGTGACATATAAATCTAAAATCCAGTTAAAACCAATAAACCCAAAGAAAATCATATATAACCCAAAAATAATTTAATGAATCAAAGAGCCAAAAATAGAACCTAAACGTCACAACAAGGATTATCAATTCAATCAGTTTTCATTTTAATGATCAAGACTTCATTTGCCAAAGTTTAAATCATGTCGGTACCAAGCTAGCCACACGTTGGTTTATAGACAAAAAGATCACGCCCAATAACAAATTTATTCACTACTAGATTCTAAACTAACTAAAACGAAATTACCTAAAAAGAGAAAAAGTAGACAAGACTAATCCCTTAAGAAAGTTTTCACGCCATCCGCCATAGGAAAAAGTCACCCGGTTCGACACAAATTATACAAGATTAATCCCTTAAGAAAGTTGTCACGCCATCCATCATAGGAAAAAGTCACCCAGTTGGAAAAAATTATTTCCTTAGAAAAGAAATGTGGCAAAAAGAAAAACCAAGGAGTTTAATTAATACTACTACAAGTAAATAAAGTAAAAAAATAAAAACTAATGCAAACATGCTAGAAATAAGCTACAAAATATCACTAATAAACTACAAACGTTAACCAATCTAGACAAGTTCATAAAACATAGTCATGCTCCAAATACATCATCACATATAAATAGACAGCCAAGTCTTGGCTTCAGCTGTGAATTCAGAAGAATAAACCCCTTTGCACAATCTTTCCCAAGTCGGTGTTACCCCGTTATGAAGCTTCTCCACCAACCACTGACTTCCTCTCTCCCTTGCTCTGGATATGTATACCTCATTGTCAGTATTGGGAAGATTATAGTGTGCATTTATTACCTCGGGACCAAAGTTAACCCGCTTTCTCCTAACAAAGGTAAATACTTCCTCTTGGAACTCCGTCTTCAAGGCATTGTCATAAAATTACCGAACAACTCTATAGTTGGCTTTGATCGATTCAGAAGCGAAGCAAATTCAAGCAGCGTGAGTCAATCTTCAGAAAAAAACTAACATGAGTTTGTCATAGTTTCTTTCATATTCTGCAGCTATGAATCTGTCCCGATCAAAATATTCTTCCACAGCTTGGGGAATAGGAGATTGCACAATTTTACCATTTCTCGAGGCCATTTTATGCTCAAAGTATCTACGAAAGTAACCCACATGTTAAAGGCTTGTAGGGTACTTAATACACTATCTTATGATGCAATTAGGCCAAATAAAATGACAAAAAAGTATCACCATTCAAATATGCATTGCTACAGTTTTACTGTCTCGAGGTTACAACAGTGAGAACGCGGAAATCATCACGCGATCGCGAAGAGCATTTAGCTTTCCTCTGAGTTAATGGTCTGCTATTGCGGAGTTGTCAACGCGATCGTGGGGGGAAATTTTCACAAAGAGCGAGTTAGACCAACGATCACAGATTTGGGCATCGCGATCGCGAAGGTCTTTTTCCAAGCACAATTATAGTTCTTTCAGGATTTTCAACAAACACATGGAGGGCATTTTTTCTTCTTAGCAATTTCACAGCATCAACTCACGAATCTTGCCTAGAATATTTTAGAGATAAAATCACTCAATCTCCCAACCAATCTCACCTAGCAAAGAAGCATACAATATTTCCACTTTAAAATATTAACTCAAGCCCTAAACCTCAAGAGTTTCTTCCATTTTATCATTTCACACTAAGTAGAGGACCAGAAGAAACAAAGGAATCTAAGGGATAAGAGAGAAATCCACATACCTTGAGAGTGAAGGGTGAAAAGTTTGCAATGGAATTGAAGAACAAAGAGTTGGGGATGATTTTAGGAGTTAGAGGAGTAGGAAGATCCGTTCTTAATTTTTGGCAGAAGTAGTTTTGTTCTTGAATTACAGTGTTTTAATTAGATGGGCCTTAACTGATGAAACACGATTCCATAGAGGTTCAGTGTTTGCGAAGAACAAAACTTTCCACATATGCAACCGCATTTTGTCTTCCACGATTGCAAAAGGTAACCGAAATAATTGGTATACGTGAATGCACTGATTTTCACGCGATCCCGATTCTCACCAGTTTTCTGCAATTTTCTCAGCCACTGGTTTTTGGTTGTCGGGGAACTCCGACTTGCTCAAATCAACTCCAAAAATTCTATAACTTGGCAGATTAGTCAAAAACTGTATACTAAGCTATTTTAAAAAAAGAAAATTTGAAAAAATGACTAATTTTTTTAGAAAACGATGGGCGTGTGTTTGGCCAATGTGCGACTGCATAAAAGTTATGATGTTCGTTGAATTGGAATTCTACCGCATTTTTAGCGACTGTTGCTTACGAACATCTGACTCATTCTGAGACTAGTATTCGATCGCATTCGTTTTCCATAAAAAAGCAAGATTAGCCACTCTTTCTTAACTTTCTCTGCACTCTAAGACACATATATCAAAATGTTCAACAAAAATAAAAATCTAACAATAACTTTTGAAAACGATGGGTTGCCTCCCATGGAGTGCTGCATTTAACATCGTGTCATGATGTGAATCAACTTGGAAACGTTTCTCTCCACTTGGAGGATATGAATTGGGAACCCAACTTGGAATAAAGTTTGTGACCACGAGCGGTGGGGGGGGGGGGGTAAGTAGATGATCAAGTCAAATGCCATTTGCTTCATTTTGCATTTTTTGGCTTTCATGTGAGTAATGTCATTATGCTTTCTTGTACCTTCAAATTGTAAGTCTTATGGCCCTTGCCTCTCCTCTTTATAATCCCTCATTGACTCTCCCCCTGAAAGGATATGTGAAGAATCACTCTGGCCCTTGACTCTAATTCCGTATTTTTCTTGGCATCACGAACAAGCATGGAGTCGGTTGGCGGATGTTCAATTCTTGATTCTTCAAAATAAATCTCACTTTCTTCCTTGAAGTGGCCTTTTTCTTGAACTCTTTCCACACTCTCAATTTTGGTGGAATAATGAGCCTCAACCAAAAATTTTATTTTATTTTGCAGGGTGCGGATATTCTCATCATTTTGAGTTAGCACTTGTTTCAAGTCCTCGAGTTCCATATTGTGCTTATCCTCATTTTCAATAATGGTCTCAAACATGAGCATCATCCTCTCATTTTGAGAATTTGAGAGTTCTTCTTGGTTTTGATCAAGTGCCAAAGAAGGATTTTCTGCTTCAACCTATAAGGAAGGTTATTGGCTATCATCCACTTCCGAGGCTTTTTGGACCTCTAAAGCTTCAAGCATTTCTCACATTTGTGAATTCAACCTTTCAAGCACCAAATCATTTTGGAGACTATTTTCATAAGCTCCTCCAAGGCATTTTGCTCTTTAGTTCCTCCTTCAAGTAGGCATTCCATCATGAGCTTGAATTCTCCATTTTGACCATGGTTAATTTCTTCTACTCCCATATCCCTATACATGTCATCACAAAAAGTAGAATCATCATAGTGGAGGTTCGGGTAACGGAAGGACAAATAAGCCCAATTATCCCAATGTCCATTGTGACCACCACACTTATCACACATACTCCACTCATGGGTTTGAGATTGCACGCACAATCCGCCTCCGGAGAATTTAAATAATTTTTCCACGAGTGTGGTCCTCCACAATAAGGACAAGGGTCATCAAAGCATGAACAACTACCATCCGACTAACTTTAATTATGCGATTCCATTTATCAAAAACTAAGAAAATATACAAGAAAAGTAATAAGATAACAATCAAAGATAAGTAAATAATTACACAAATATTCACAAGTTTGGACCGAAGTTGTAACACTCCGTAATCCGGATTAGTTGTGGATGCATTAAATGAGTATTAATGTGACCTTATAGACATATAAAGTCCTATCAGGATGAGTATGGATGGAAAAAATTGTTTTAGAATAAAGACCGAGAGTGAGGTGCATATATTTTGATAAAATCGACTAAGTTTGTGGGAGGTACGTTTTATAGCCTGATAGTGCAAGGCCATAGAAACTCACGGTCATAGATAGTTCAAGGCACTGTCCAGGGAATTAACATCAACGCCCCTTTGAGTGTAAGACAATGTAACATCAGCGCCCCTGACAGTGCAAGGCACTATAGTTTTGGCGCCTTGCACAATGAGTTTGGCGCCATGGACAGTGCCTCACGCCAGCGTTAGTTATCCTAGCTTTTTTTACTTCCTCAATTTTGAGAGGTTTTCACTTTTTTAAAAGCCCTACCTTGTTCCCCCACACCCCAAAATGATAACCTACTCTATAAAGGGGAGCTCTCAAGAAACCAACATCCCCAAGGTCCCTCCATCATCCAAGGTAGGTTCTAACGATGATTCTAAGTTAATTTCAATTTGCCTACACCTTATTAACATGGGTATATCCTTCAACTCATTAGATATTCGGTTGAGACACTATTGTTAAGAAAGGAAACCATAGAACTAGAATTCAAGAGGTGTAAACTTCAAAAAGGTAATTTTTCTACTCCGTAATATTTTATAACTATAAAATGATGAGTTCTTGTGAGAATAGTAAATGGGTTTGATAAAGAGAACCATGAGAACTATGCTAGGGTTTTGGATTGTTGACCTATGATTGATGTAAATATTTGGGCGATGAGAAATGGTGTTAGTTACATCTATTTGGGATTGTAGAATCATCTAGAAGTAGTAAAATGAGAACTTGGTGAAGAAAAGACCAATTACTAAGGGCTATGAGGCTTTACGCCCAAAGGGTGTTTGATAGAATTCCTAAGTGACTAAAACATGAGAATTTGTGCTAATATTGGTTCCTCTTGATATATATTAACAAAGAATATTGTTGAAACAAGTGACGAACATTGTGCTACGCTTAAAAGGCCCGACTCAAGGTATGTGAGGCTAACTCTCTATGTTTGGAAATGTTAATAATTCTCCCTACACAACGTTTCTTTAGAATTTTACTAATTGCCTTAGAAATATAATGAAGCTCAGTTCCTTGAATAGTTGAAAAACTTCTATTCTCTAGCTTCATAACTCGTTCATGACTTTCATTATGAACGTTGTGAGCTTAGTTCTTATTCAATACTTGGGTTTGATGCCCCCGAGTCTTAGTATAGATTACTTAGTATGTGATAAACTATTGAAGTTTCAATGTTCATAATCAGTTCAAGAATACATGTCTCAGTCCAGTCCTATTCACTATTCTAGTATTATGTAACTGTCACGACCCAAAACCCGGTTCAGGTCGTGATGGCACCTAACGGCGAGGTTAGGCAAGCCAACATATGAATCCTTAGGAGATACTACCCCAGAACTCGATATTCCAGTTATTTACAATTTATAACAAATATAATGCGGAATATAATAGCGATATGAGGTCAGGCCATAGATACCAGCTGAACCACAACTAGGCCAAATATATACAACCCCGAAACCCAACATAACTACAACAAGTGTGTGCCAGGACTAGTGTCACAGTGTCAANGCGACATCGCGATCAATATCTATCAGCAGTCGGACGACCAGACGGACCGGCCTCAACACCTTCACAATCAAGTGCAGAAAAAGAAAAGAAAGTGCATCATGAGTACATATAAACAAATATATACCCAGTGAGTATCCCGTCTAAACTCGTAAAGGGTAGTGACGAGAGGTAGAATATATACTCACTAAGGTCCAGTACATAATAAAATAATATTTATGCCGAACAATAAATAATGTGAGAAAATACATCAAGTATAAGGACATGTAATCAACAAACAGGTAACTGGTCTCAAACATAACCTTTCTTTGTAAGCTGATCATATATATATATCACTTGTTTTCTTTCTCATTATCTGAAATACCTTATCTTGTTATCTCAATTATTCACTTTCCAGTACTCAGTA